>LR812531.1:42202188-42464108 GCA_903798195.1 Danio kyathit | reverse complement strand
ATGCCATTTTAGCTATAGGTGACCTATTATTTAAAAGCGGAATTTACTTTACGTCCCCAAAGCTTGTGAAAACAAAAAAACATAGCATACGGTTATGGTTTTAATTTATATAGGTTATTTATTAAGTATCTGTTCTGTAAAAGACGAAGGACTGTTGGTTAGAACATTTCTGCAGTGGTTTGAATGTGTCAAATTGTAAAAGTAGACTTTTCAAACAATAAAAAATAAATAAACAATATCCTACTTAATAATAATAATAATAATAATAATTCATCCGTTAATTTTCTTTTTGGCTAAGTCCCTTAATAATAATAATATTAATTATTATTATTATTATTAAGTAGGATTTATCTTCATTTTTTAATAAATGGCCTACTATAAATTACAACCATTAACGATTTATGTGATTTATATATGAGATTAAAATGTGTTGGCTTAGTGATTTTATCTTTTAAAATAGAATATGGAATATTCTCAATAATATTTGTAAAGGAAACACAGGCCCTATATGTGCTGTTTATATATATTTCAAATAATATGGAAAGCAAGTGCTTCATCGTTTTACCAAAAATAATATTGGATTTTTTTTTAATGCGTGTGCGTGTAAAACAATATAATTTGCACAAAGAAATTATGGGGTTTTTCTTTAAGGAATTTGTTATTCAACCCTGTTTTACGTTATAACTAACGTGGTTTAAACGACTTATCTGCGACAGAGAAACTACAGTTTTGAGAAACAGTCGTCACTACACCGTTCTTTTTCCAAATAATGCATCGTACTATGATAGTTCAGCCGTGAGTTATGTCGTTGTTTGGGAAACCCACTCCTGAACAGTAATGTACAATTTTAAGTTTGAAAGTATATTTGTATGATAGCAGTAACAGTTACCCTTTAGTGTACATAATGTGTAGCACAGCCTACACTGTAAATAATGCAGGGTTTCCTTTGGCTCTAATTTAATATGTAAGAGTGTGAATTAAGTTTGATTTTGCCCTATTAGACATAGTTTAGATAAATTTGTGTGTTTGCAGACATAGTTTGTGATTTTAATCCTGTCGAAACACAGCTATGATTTTCTCACACAAGCTTTGTAAAAAGGAAATTACCTACGTTTTTTTTGTGTGACTAAATCCTCTAAGAAATCTGAATCCATCCAGACAGGAATGTTACTGAGTAAGTTTAAGATTGAGATTGTTTCTTCCACAGTGCGTCTCATTTATTTTGACCTTAGCTGAATAGTGTTACTAAACTACATTTCACAGTTATTATGGATTGTTATGGATATTATGGATTTCTCAGCTATTTCTGGGGAGAAATTTTAAGGCTGTGGTGAAACAGTTTTCCAACTAAAAATGAAATTTATCAACTCAAAAAGTACATTTAATTAAGCAGAGTCTGAGTGCGGACAAAAGCCTCATTTATGATCCTCAACTAAATTGTTCTTTCTCTTTATTATACACTCACAGTATTGTTATACAAAATGTTTCTGTTTTAATATTTTTTAAATATGTGATTAGTTTCTGGGATGGTAAAGCAGATTTTTTCAGCGCCTATTATTCCAGTGTACAGTGTCACATGAACCTTCAGAAATCATTACAATATGCTGATTTGACACTTAAGAAAGCAGTATGTTGAAAACAGTTCTGTTGATTAATGGTGAATTAATAAGAAAATAATTCTTTTAAAAAAAGTTTAAAAGAATTTAATTTAGAATTTGTAACATTGTTTGGAATCTAATTGTTTAACTTTATTTGAAATAGAATAATTTGTTAATAGTAAGTTTATTTGGAATAGACTCTTTTGTAACATTATTAGGAATAGAATCATTTGCAACATTTGGATTCGATTATTTCTAATGGAATGTATTGTGACATTACCTGAAAGATACGTTTGTAACATTGTATATTATAGAATCTATAATAGAATATAATATAATTCATATTAATATAATAGAATTTGGAATAGAATTGTTTGGAACATTATTTGTAAAAGAATCATTTCTAACATTATTTGAAATAGAATCTTTTGGAGCATAATTTGAAATAGAATCTTATGGAACATTATTTGAAATAGAATCTTCTAAAAACATTATTTGGAATAGAATCAATTGTAACATTATCTGGAATAAAATCGTTTAGAACATTATTTGGAATAGAATCATTTGGAACATTATTTAAAAATAAAATTGTTTGGAAAAGTATTTGAAAAAAAAGAATCATTTGTAACTTATTTAAAATAGAATCTTCTGGAATATTATTTGGAATAGAATCTTCTGCAACATTATTTAGAATAGATTTATCGAAGTAGAATAGTTTGTAACATTATTTAAAATAGAATAGTTTGTTACATTATTTGGACTAGAATTTTTTGGAACATTATTTGGAATAGATTCATTGGAATAGAATTGTTTGTAACATTATTTGAAATAGAATCAATTGTAACATTATTTGGATAGAATCGTTTGGAACATTATTTGGAAAAGAATTGTTTTGAAAGTTTATATGGAAAAGAATCATTTGTAACATTATTTGAAATAGAATCTTTTGTAACATTATTTGGAATAAAATCTGGAACATTATTTGGAATAGAATCTTCTGGATGAGTAAATGGAATAGATTAATTGGAGTAGAATCGTTTGTAACATTATTTAAAATAGTGTCGTTTGTAACATTATTGGACTCAAATCTTTTGAAACATTATTTTGAACAGATTAATTGGAATAGAATTGTTTGTAACATTATTTGGAGTAGAATCTTTTAGAACATCATTTGGAATAGAATGTTTGTTACGTTAACTGAAGTAGAATCCTTCGTAACATTATTTGAAATAGAATCATTTGTAACATTATTTGGAATAGAATCTTTTGGAACATTATTTGGAATAGAATCTTTTGGAACATTATTTGTAATAAAATGTTTGTGATATTAACTGAAATAGAATCTTTTGTAACATTATTTGAAAATTTGGAATAGAATCAGTTGGAACATTTTTTGGACATTTGGAATAGAATCATTTGGAACATTATTTGAAATAGATTATGTGGAATAGAATCGTTTGGAACATAATTCGGAATAGAATCGTTTGTAATATTATTTGAAATGGAATATTTGGAATAGAATCTTTTGTGACATTATTTGAAATTAATGTTTTGTAACATTGTTTACAAATGAATCTATTGCAATTAATGTTACAAACAATTCTATTAATTTGGAATAGAATTGTTTGTAACATTATTAAATAGAATCTTTTGTAACATTATTTGGAATAGATTATTTGGAATAGAATCATTTGTAATATTATTTGGAATAGATTATTTGGAATAGAATCATTTGTAATATTATTTGGAATGAAATATTTGGAATAGAATCTTTTGTGACATTATTTGTAATCTAATGTTTTGTAACATTGTTTGAAATCTAATTATTTGAATTAAAATAGTTTGTAACATTAATTGGAAACCATTCGTAAAATGATCTGGAATAGAATTGTTTGTAGCCTTATTTGGAGAAGAATCATTTGTAACTATTTGGAATAGAATTGTTTGTAACATATTTTTTTTTTGGTATTGAATATTTTGTAATAATATGTGTACTTGAAAATCAATTTTAAAAAAAATTTAACCAGAATGTTTTGTAACCTAAATGTCCTCACTGTCGTTTAGACCTGTGTAATCCCTCCCTGCTGAAAGAATGTTAATACTCTTTTTTTAAAATGTACTTCAAACTTTTAAGTGGTAGTGTAAATAAATAAATAGCGCTATAGTTTTAATCTTTAACCCTGTTCAAGGCTGAAGTGCAGCACAAGTTTCTTAGCGAGTTTGTGAGCCGTTAGAATCAACATACTCAGAAAGAGCCTTTTGGAATTCCCTTTGTAATCTCAAGACAGCTTCGATTGAACACTGGCAGTTACATTACAGACAGGGATCGATCAATGAAATGATTACAGCTCTCTCCTCCGTGAATCAGAAGGCCATCTGCGAGTCCCTCTACAGCCATTTTCTGCCGAGGAATTGCTGATTAAGGACATGCTTAAATAACAAACACACTGCGGCTCCAGCATGAAGCTTTGTGTGGATCAAACCGGCTTGTGTTTCAGCGATCTAAGCATCCAAACTCGGCAGCATAAATCTCAGTTCTGCTGTAAAACCTGCTGCTAATGTTAACAGACACGTGTCGGGTGTCATCCTTTCCATCCCATAAATAGTTTCCATGGTGATGTAGTAGTTCTCAAAATTCACCAGACGAGTGTCGAGTTTGCGAGTAAAGAAAATCATAAGCATATCACATGACCGATCATATATATTCCTTCTTACCACAGTGGAATTTGTGCCTGTTAAATTAGAATAATTATTTCAACTTATTTATGAGCAATGTTTGTTCATTTTGCACATTTACGATAAGCTTTTAGAGGCTGACGGTGTATGCTCTACAGTCTCTATTCTCACATCGTCACCAGGATTTTAATATTTCATAAAAGATGAATCACTGTCTGGCCATTTGAGATCTTGGTTTTAATATAAAGGTTATGGTTTGGTAGTGTTACAGCAAACTGTGAGTGTGTATTTGTTTATTAGCATTGTTTGTGCTTTACTTTTGCATGGTATCGGACTCATAAGTGTTTAAATGAAAATTGATCACAATTATAAATGATAAAAATACATATTCATATATTTGTACACATTCATTTAAAAGTTTGGGGCTTTTTCTCTTATGCTCACTGTGGCTGAATTTGTTTTATAAAAATATAAAAATTATATTGTGAAATATTATTACAGTTTAAAAAATGTTTTTCCAATTCATTATAGTAAAATATCAATTGTCTCTGTAATAGCAAATATTAATTTTCTGCAGCCTGTAGTGTCACATTATCCTTCAGAAATTATTATTATTATTATTATTATTATTATTATTATTATTATTATTATTATTATCCATGCTGAAAACAGGAGACTTTATACAGTTTCAAGAGTTTTTGATAAATAGTAAGAGTAAATAAACAGAATTAATAGAAATCAAAATCATAAATATCTTCAATGTCACTTACTGTCATTTGTTGTTACTGAATAAAAGAATAAACCCATTTTTAAAATACACAAAAATGTTACGAGTAATCACAGATTTTACTATGATTTACAGTACACTGTAAAAAATGCTTGTTGCCTTTTTTTTTTGTCAGTTTGATTGATAAGTTCAGATGACTAGAAAAGTTAATTTGATTCAACTAAAAAAAAATAAGTTAACTTTGCATTACTTAAAAAATGTAGTTGAAATTATTAAAAAATAAATTATTAAAATAAGTTAAAGTAAGAATAGAGTTGTTCATGAATCATAAGTGCCCAGTTTTCCTTTTTTAATAAATTAAAGTGTAATAATTTAATTTGATCATTTATTCTGTGAAATATTCAATAAAGTTAAGGGGTTTGTTTCATTTTTTAAGAAACATATTTTATGCTGAATGAAGATTTCCCAGTGGTGGGTTGCAGCTGGAAGGGCATCCGCTGCGTAAAACATATGCTAGATAAGTTGGCGGTTCATTCCGCTGTGGTGACCCCAGATTAATAAAGGGACTAAGCCGAAAAGAAAATGAATGAATGAATGATGCTGAATGAAAAGGAAATTATAAGTTGACATTTACATTGTTTTAACTAAAGTCATTTTAGCTGGGGCCAATAGCCTAGTTAATACTGTAATTACTGTACTTACTTAGTTTCTGTACTGTACTCAGGCAACCTGAGTTCGAGTCCCGGCTCCAGGTTTTTTTTTTATCCTTTCCCTCTCTTTCTGTTCCCAATGCTTTCCTGTCTGTAATCTCCACTGTCCTATCATATTAAAGGTGACCCCCCCCCCCCCCCCGCCCCTAACAAAAAAAAAATTATAAAAAAAAAAAGCCAAAAGTGATTTTAAATGATTAAAGTTGACACTGTAGTTATAAAATGTCATTTGAGTGATTTGATTTTAAGTATCTACCGATACTAAAACCCGATCCGATAGTTCTATAATACAAAAAAAAAAAGAAAAAAGAGAAGCAAAGAAACAGATCATGGATGTTTCTTATTTTTTTATTTAATTCACTTTATTTTAACATTCAACAGAGTTTGTCAACAGAGTTGGACTTTCGGACTTTAGTGCAACAGTAAATATAAAGAAAAATCTAATATAAAAATAAATAGCACCTCAACTTAAAATACCCAGCCAATGACTGTATAAAATATGGACGTCGCGATAGCGCCATTTTCCATTAAACGCTGTAAAGAAAAAAACCTTTTCACTGAGGCCAGATGCCTATGGACTCACTGCCCGAGTCAATCGGGCCAGATGCGGCGGCCCGAGAGTAACGGCCCGAGTAGGTACAGCAGACGGAGTCGGGCTGTGGGGTATGTCTCCGGCAGGCGAGAGTCTAGCTGGAACTGGCCCGAGTGTATTTTGCTATCTGGGTGGTTAGGCGTGTATCAGCAAACTGATAAAGCCCTCATCTTACCAAATATACAGTGTTCCACCAGATCCTGTATGTCAGAAACTATAGTTTACTGCTGAGCAACTCATTTTATCATGGTAAAATAACACAGAAATCGAATAATAACACTTTAGTCTCCTGCCGAAGCTCCGACGTCTGCTTTGAGAATCTGTCAATCACAGCTGTCAATCACGATGACACGCCCAGCACTAAATTACTGCTCAAAACATACTTTACAAAAATGAAGGTCTGCACCTATATCAGCACGATAACCAGTGCCTTAACTAACCAGAACCATCTTTCGGAACATTTTATTGCAAGTGTAATTAATTTTTTTATTTGGTCTCATGTCTCCTTCATTACACAGAGGAGGCGGGCTTTATGACTTGTATTGCAGCCAGCCCCCAGGGGGCGATCTAACGGCCGAGACCTTCACTCAAAAGCAGACGTGCGGCACACTTGTACCCAGCAGGCAAACCCAAGTTTACTGACAGTTTGCTATGGCAATGTTGTCATGATCAACTTTATAATACCTCCAGACTGCAGACAAACTCGCACCTTCTGCTTCAAGCTGCTTCCGTGTTCTACTTTGCCGGCATTTAACCAATAGTGTCTCTGCAACAAAGTGATGTCATGCCGCACGTGTTGCCGTTTCTGTGTGAAGTCAAGAAAGAAGTCTAACTCTGTGCCACCGCATAATTATAGATGAGTTGAAAACAATGAGAATATATTTAATATACATATATATTCAAGTCCTGATCGGGAGGTAATGTCCGATTCCGATCGAGTCTGAAACCCTGTGATCGTAAATTGGGTCCGATCGGACATCCCTAATGTACCTCAAAATTTGATGCCTCATATTTAACCCATACATAAAATACAGTTGAAACCAGAAGTTTACATACACCGTATAAAAAGGCACATACTGTAACCATTAAAAAAAGTCAGATGTTAATGTGACTAAACTTTTTCTCTTTTAGGTAAATTAGGATTATCAAATTTGTTTCTGTTATGCTTAATAGCAGAATAATAAGGGAGATATTTTTTGAGAAATTATTATACCTTTTCTTAAAAGTCAAGTTTACATTCAATAAGAAAAAGCTCACAGGATGGTGTCAAGGTTTTAGAAGTTTCTGATTGACAAAATTACACTGGGAAAAAGAATAATTTTTGGAGACATGTCCTGTGGTCTGACGGAACTAAGATTGAACTGTGTGGCCAGTAATGACTAGTGTTACATTTGGAGGACAAAGGGGAAAGCTTACAAGCCTAGGAACACCATCCCAACTGTGAAGTATGGGGGTGGCAACATCATGTTGTGGGGCTGTTTTGCTGCAGGAGGGACTGGTCCACTTCACAGCATAGATGGCATCATGAAGAAAGAACATTATGTAGAAATACTGAAGCAACATCTCAAGACATCAGCCAGGAAATTATAACTTGGCCACAAATGGGTCTTCCAAACAGACCATGACCCTAAGTATACTGCCAAATTAGTTAAAATGTGCTTTAAGGACAACAGAGTGAATGTTTTGGAGTGGCTATCACAAAGCCCTGAGCTCAATCCTATAGAAAATTTGTGGGCAGAGTTGAAAAAGCTTGTGCGAGCAAGACAGCCTACAAATCTGACTCAGTTACACCAATTCTGTCTGGAGGAATGGGCCAAAAATCCTTCAAACTATTGTTAGAAGCTTGTGGAAGGATACCCAAAACATTTGACCAAAGTTATACAGTTTAAAAGCAAAGCTAAAAAAAATACCAAGGAAATGTATGTAAACTTTTGTCTGTCTAGAAATTAATAAAAAAGTCTCTCATTATTCTGGCATTTAGCAAATGTAAATGATTTAGGTAATCCTAACGGGCCTAAAATATTAAACGTTTAGTATGATTTACCATCAGACATTTAAAAAAAAAAAATGTTCTTTTTTTAGAGGGTATGTAAACTTCTGGTTTCAACTGTAAATGTCATATTTAATAACAGCTTATTAATTTAGTATTCAAACACACACACACACACACACACACACTATAACAATAGACCGGTTCCTCGTTACCCCAGGGTGGTCAGCGCTAGTGGTGCTAATAACATGCTTAGCTAGCTGCTAGCGTGGCGCTGAGACTCAGATGGGGCCACTTCTTTATTCAACAGCGGAGAGCTGCGCTGTTACCCTCTGATTAACCTGCAACCTACTGCCAGGGTCCGAATGAACTCTCGCTCAGTGCCATGTGCTCGCTAGTAGAGCTTGACACATTGGTTTCACTGAATGTAATTATGATATATTATGTAATTCAACCAAAAAAAAAACTCACTGCTATCTATGTGCAAGTGTGTGTGCGTGTGTGAGAGAGAGTGCATGTGCATAAGTGTTTGAGTGTGTGTGACTGTGTGAGCCAGAGTTTTGCTCCTTTTCAGCTGAAGGAAGCTGTGTCTCCTTGGCAACCGCAGAGAGCATGAGCTCGCAGGCATGTGCACTAGTGTGTGTGTGTTTGTGTTTGCGTTGAGTCAAATTAGTCTGGGAACGTGTAGCTCTGGTTAAGTGTGTATTCACCCATCAGTGCAGAAATGCATGCACTTACACAAACACACACACACACACACTTTTCACTACAGGGTTTATTTTTAGCACGTGTCTCTTATATAATCAGGGTGACACTGGGGAGAACATAGACTCTCTCTCTCCCTCTCCTTCCACCTCTCTCTTGATTTCTGTGTTTTGTGTGTGTGTGTGTTTGTGCGCAGATGAACCACAGAGGTTTTCTTAGTTGCATATTTGTGGTGCGGTAATGATGCTCGAGAGTGTCTCTGTGCCTGCAGGTCTGAATTACTGAATATAGACGGAAAAAGATGGTGCATAAACAGCCAATGTGCACAGAAGAGCTCCCAGACACACCACACAGAGCATGGGAGGAAATGCAAGTTTATGTTAGTGCATGCAAGTTCATCTTAGTTTTCAATTTATTTATGTCATCGTCTACCTGAGGGGCTGATGATAAACCATCTTCACTCTAAAAAAAAAAATTGACTCTAGTTCAAATTTTAAAGGTGCAGTAGGTGATTGTCTTCAGAAACATTTTTTGTTGTGCTGATTGAAAGTTTCTTCACAATCCATTAGTAATGATTAAAGTAAATGATTTAAATGTATATTTATATTCTGGGTAAGGCATAAAACAAAAAAATGTTCATCCAATTACATATTGTCGGGCCGACATCTCCAACACAGGCTCATTCTGAAAATGTAGTCTCGTGGACGTTTCTGGAGACCGGGAATTATGTAGCCGGAGTTATGTATGGCTGCGTTTCATTTTTTAAGTGAACGCTACGGGGCAGTATGACTCTGTTTCTTTTGGTGCTTACCGGCTGACCGCTTACCTCCGCGTGGAGGCCTTTCCCGCCGCAACCAGTTTGTCCCGTTAGCTCGACGTTATCGACGATGACCGAGTTCGAGTCCGGGGAAGAGCGGCTCCAGAAATCAGGTAAGACAAAAACAGAATCCAAAAAAATAAAATGAACGAGTGAAATCCGAAAATGTGGTAAAAATCAGAAGAGGGCTTTTCTTTTTCTGGACGGCTTTTGTAAACCGTTGGTTGGGTTTAGGGAAGTATGTGGGTGGGCGGGTCGATCAGTAAAATTGGTTGGGTTTAGGGTTGGAGGAGGGTGGGTCAGTCGATTGGCCGGTCGCCCAGTCAATCATTCATTCAGTCAGACAGACAGACAGACAGACGGTTGGTCAACAGCGGCCTCTGGTGGGTTTACGCGAGAACAGCGTGGGTGCGAACGGCACTCGCGAGAGACATTTGAGATATGAAAAAGCGCACTCAGCGGCCTCTCGCAGATTCGCGAAAACAAAAACTGCAAAAATACATACCTCCCGGGATGTATTTTGCGGTCTCCAGAAACGTCCACGGGACTACGTTTTTTAGAATGAGCCTGGGTTGGACATCTCCCATAATTCTGATAAGTAGCCCAAACTGTCTGTCAGCAAATGTAGATTTGGATTTATGCGCATCTCTGTTCACGCATGTCCGCCATTAGCTCGTGTACACCTGCATGCTCGCCAAGCGTTCACGTGCAGGCGAGACGAGACAGTCACAGTTGCGGTAAAATCAAATATTGAATTGAAACTTTTTAAAATCCTGAATCAATATTGGAGTTAGTTTTGCACGCTGGAGGCAGGATGACACCATGGCTGAAGGATTTCTGTTAGACAGGCAATGTTATGTTTTAAAACTATTTCAGTCACGCAAAGCTGATGATTGTGTTGTGTTATGACTGGGTTATATGCACAGAAGTGTCGTTCAGCCACTGAAATCTCCCAGTGAAAGATTGATGTGACTATTTTCAGTTTCATAATGACTAGGGTTGTGACGATGAGGAAATTTCCCCACCGGTTAATCGACATGTTACAACACCGGTAATACCGGTATCACCGTGGGGGTGGGCGTTTCCTCTTTTCCTCTTTTTTTCTGCTTTTAAATAGCTTATAAATGCGTGCGTATTATACTTTCACTTTCAGTTTTCGGGGCAACTCGCGTCAAACTACAAAAAATCACTGTTATTAAACACAGAACTTTTATTAACATAATGAAAAAAACAACAACAATGCTACAGGCTGAAAAAAAAACTGAAAATTGGAACCAAACAAATAACAACCATAGAACGTTTATTACTTATGTTAGAATATTTTTAAAACGAATAAGAAAATAAAATAAAAAGATAAGTGATTAAATAGCACAAAGTTTAAATAAGATTAAAGGAATGAACAAGAAACAAATATAAAAAAACTTCCAAATGACATTAGGCTACAAAAATGACAGGTCGGCAGTCTTTAAAAAAAATAAAATAAACAAAAACACTGCATTTTTTTATTAACAGTGCAGTCTACATGGTCTTTGCCAGGAAACCCATGTTGACCATCTCTGATGGGATCTTGAGGCACACTATGTTCCCCATCGTGTTGAACACTCTCTCGGGTGCGCAGCTTGTTGCGCACACGCAAAGATACTTTTTGGTTACCTTTGCCAACAGAGGGAACCTACTTTAGTTGTCTTTTGCTGTCCTAGCTGACTTCAATGTCTTATGTATTATTTAGCCTAATGTATTATATATTAATAGCTTAGTCCTTATAAACAATCCGTTTATAAAATACATTATTAACGAATCTATAGGTTACTGAAGAATAAACCGAATATGAAATATGATCCTTGCATAATGATCACAGCTAAACAAGCTAGCACTCAATTTATATATAAACTATAAATAAAAAAAATGAAAGAAATTTTAAGTAATGGAACATTATGTAAAAAATCTACTACAGTCTAAATAAAAGTGCCTCATCAGAGCTGAACATCACTGTGCGGTCACCGCGCCCGTGTCTCCCTCAGAGATATTGGAGTTCAATAACGTGGTGCGCAGTAGCTATGACTTTTGGCCAACACCTCCCTGTAAGTTTACAGATAGACTATAGATAGCTCTGGTGGGGTGTGTTATCATTTGCGTGTTTTAAATGACAGCAACACATGCTACATTTAGTTTTTATTGTAAAATATACATTATAACTCAGTACACAGTAAAATATATTTTTTCAATGGCTTGCCTATTGGTAGTGTATATAACCACGCTTAAATAGGCTAAGCATATTTTCATTAATATTAAAACACATGAATACAAACTAGCCATCCTTTGATTTTTTTCGTTTTCGTATATTTTTTATCAAACGAAAAATGCAATGAATTGTTTATTTTGGTTTACATTTTATTAAAATTAATATAATTATTAGGCGACTTTACTTGTGTGTCGTCTATCATGGATGACAGCAAGAGAGAGAGATGAGATCACACCTCAGTTTCGATGTGTGGCCGCACGTCACATTTACTTTACTGCAAGTTTTTAATTTAGGCTCATCTAAATGAACTTTTCATTCGATTAAAAGCCGAAATATTGCCAGACAGACAAACGCAACTTTCGGTTTTGGGAGAGAGAGACTTCAGTGAAGACGCGCGCACACACACAGGATACACTCTTGTCGGCCTTTTCATTATTGATTTTCTTAACATTAAACTCATAATAATCAAGTGCACAAAAGAACAGATGAACTTCGGAAAAAGTGATCACTGCGGTTGCCGCGAGGTTGCTTTGTTTCTCTGCAGTTGGCTTGTCAGTGGCGCGGCAATCACTTTCAGTTTAATAAAAAATAAGATTATTTATCACTAAACACTGTGAGATGATGGTCGCGGGATTTTTTAAATGAGGCGCTTTTGCTTTGCCTTTTGACACTAAATCCTCCGCCATTCTTTTTCTGTAAATCCGACTCATCTTGTTCTCCTCACATGATAAATGAAATATGAAGCATTGTAGCTATGTTCCGATTTTAACTACAGCCTACTGCATGCTATCGTCTTGAGTAAATTATTTGGAATTATATTTTCCATTTAATTTAAATAAATATTAAATTAAAAAAGGAATACTTAAAAAAATGAGGGCACGGTGTCACGGTGAAAAAGTGATGTCACCGGTGTTGCGTCTTAAAACCGGTAACACCGTCAACACCGTCTATCGTGGCAAGCCTAATAATGACCTCTTACAGCATCGATAATGTAGATTTTTATTTAGTTTAAGAACAAAACATCAGTAAACAGTGCTATTCCCGCTAGCCTGCTTTACTGAGGTGAAGTTGCTTTTATATTCATATTGGTTCATCTTTGAACAATGACAGCCTCCCTATATTGTTTACCATGCTACTCTGAATATTCGCTCTGAAATAGCATGTAAGTGTGGCTTAGTAACAAGTCTAATTCCTGCACGCCGCCGGCCGACCACTAACTACATTTCTAATTGGCAAATGACATGAATTAATCATATGATAGAATGCGCGTTTGCGATTTTTAGGAGGCGTGGCTTTGAAACAAAGATAATATGCTAACCGGATAGCATTTTGGCAGGTCACCTACTGCACTTTTAAGGCAACAAACTTCAGGACATTTTTAAGTTTACTCAACTTAAATCGAGTGCAGTAATTGGGTTGAAAGTTGAGTCAACTCAAAAATGTCCTGAAGATTGTTGTCGCAAAATTAGGGATGCATGATATATCGATAGCCATATCGTTATCGGCCTATAAATGCTATTGTTAATGTTAACGTTATCGATCCGATATCAAATTTAAGCCGATAGATTACGTAATTGTACAGAACTGCCTGCCTTGCACATGCGTGGGTCGAATTTGTTCAGACTTGTCCAGTGCACTAAAGGAGCTTTCCTTACGTTATTTATTCTTTCAAAGTCTGCCCTTTCTTTGTGTGGCATTGCTGTGCATTAACTCAGTAACTCAGTAAGTAACCCTATTCCTTATTATTGCAGATATGTTTGATAGAGTGTCATTGTGTATTTTGGTTTAAATTGCCTCAGATAAAATATTACATGTGTAAAAATAATAGCAATTTTCGGACATTACATATTTGTACATATGTACATTACTGTGCCACGTTTTATTCAAGGACATTTGAGCTGGTTTCAGTTCCAAGCTCTTTCATTTTCATCTTATTTCAAATGTATTTATTTTTACTTGCTTGTTAATTAAATCCCATTTTGTTATTTAACCTATTATTTTTATGCAACAGTCAAGTTGCATATTAATTTGCTATGCGAAGAAAAGGAAATCATTTATTTTTGGCATCCTGATTTATGTGGAATCGTGAATATATCTATATAATCACCTTACAATTGTGAAATTATCGCTTTTTTTCCACATCGAGGAAAATCTATTCAGTTCATAAGATCAGTTCAAAATTATATGAAGTTTTTAAAATAAAATCAGTTGTTTACTGTACAGTTGAAGTCTGAATTATTAGCCCCCCTGTTTATTTTTTCCCCCAATTTCTGTTTAACGGAGAAAAGATTTTTCAGCACATTTCTAAACATAATAGTTTTAATAACTCATCTCTAATAACTGATTTATTTTATCTTTGCCATGATGACAGTAAATAATATTTTACTAGATATTTTTCAAGACACTTCTATGCAGCTTAAAGTGACATTTAAAGGCTTAACTAGGTTAATTAGGTTAACTAGGCAGGTTAGGGTAATTAGGCAAGTTATAGAATAACGATGGTTTGTTCTGTAGACTATCGAAAAAAATATAAAGGGGGTAAATTAAAGGGGCTAATAATATCGACCTTAAAATGTTTTTAAAAAAAAAATTAAAACTGCTTTTATTCTAGCCGAAATAAAACAAATAAGACTTTAACCAGAAGAAAAATATTATCAGACATACTGTGAAAATTTCCTTGCTCTGGAAATATTTCTAAAAGAAAAAAACATTTTCAAAGGGGGTTTAATAATTGTGATTTCAACTGTACAAAAATAGAACATTTTGAAAAAATTATATTTATCGCCTATAATATATTGATTAATAGCCTTCAAATCTGAAGAGTTATCGGTTATCGATATCAGTCAAAAAATCCATATCGGTGCATCCCTACTTACAATTTAAAGTTGAGTCACCTTTTATATTTTTACAGTGTTGAGTTAACTGAAACTATTAAGTTAACTATTATAGTTAACCATTAAACTATTTCATTGATTTGAAATAAAGCTGAAATAATCCATACATGGAGGACAAAAAAGATAAGTAGCATTAGCAACTAAAAGAATATGATTTAAAGCCAGTATGGAATAGCAGTTATGATACTTTTGCACCTTATTTTGACACATATCTAAGGGAAACAGTTCTTGAAGAAGAAAACATCTAAGGCGGAAGAGCCTTTCTGAATGAATGAATGAAATAAGCGGTTTTCCATCAAGGCAACCCGGAGGGCTAAAATATAATTGGCTAAACTGGCATTGGGTGGGTTAAAAAAACCAAAGATCCGGCATGTAACGCACATTTTCAAAGTAGAAT
Source organism: Danio kyathit (assembly GCA_903798195.1). Classification (NCBI taxonomy): domain Eukaryota; kingdom Metazoa; phylum Chordata; class Actinopteri; order Cypriniformes; family Danionidae; genus Danio; species Danio kyathit. Next base: position 42,448,760 of record LR812531.1, on the reverse strand, counting down.
ATTTGACTTCAGCATTGTTTTTCAGATAAACAAGTATGTTCACTTGGCACGTTTCTTAAATATCTGCAAACATATTATGGTATTTTTATGCTTTAGAAGAGTCAAACACTTACATACAGCACCTTTAAATGTATAAACATTAAAACTAAAATAAACTTACCTAAATGCTATTATATAAGCAATACAAAACAACAAGATTTGTAGCACTGTGTTTTAGTCTTTCTTAGACCTGACTGTATATTAATGTGAAAGAACTGACATACTTTTTTTTTTTAGGTTTCATTTACATAATAATTTTTTTTTTAAAGCTAATCTGAATATTCCATGCAAACATACCAAGCTTCCAGTGAATTGCATGTAATACTGTATGCCAGATTGCCAGGCGCTCAGATTGACCTTTCATTTTCAGTGTGACAAATCAACCAGAAGCAACAATAAATGGCATTTAAACATGCTTTTTGACTCATCATTTGATCGGACTGCCCGTATTCTTAAAACCCTTTTACTATCACTTCCTCCAGTCCTACTGTTCTTTCTCTTTGTTTTTACATTCTCCATGTGTTCCCACATTGTTCTTTCTCCCTCTTTGCAGCAGATCTGAGAAGTTTACGCTTAACTGCATTTGAACACATCATTTTGAGCAGAACCCTTGATTAGCCGGTTCAGGTGTGTTTGATTAGAGACGCCACTAAACTCTGCAGGAAAGTGGATCTCTGTGTGTGCCGAAATATCTGATTTGTACGAATAAATTAATTAGGGAATTTGAATACAGAATGTTCCGCCTTATCATGGGGACATGGGCACAGCTGTTTAGGGCACAAATTCTCATTAAGGCGAACACGATTTTATCATTCGTCACTACAGTAAGTCATGCTTGGTTAGGGCATTGTGTAAAGCGTTGTTGAGACAGGAAATCATTTTTATTTATTTATTATAAAAACTGTAATGCATTTATTTAATGATTGGTAATCTGAAAAACAAAAGGCTCATTAATTCTATAAATATTGTCCATACTCTCCCTATCTACGTATAACTTTTGCTGCTTGTTTGAACTACTTATTTAAAATGAGTTGAAACAACGCAATTCTTAAGGGTTTTTTGGGACAACTTAATTGTTTTATGTTCAATCCACCTAAATTTTTAAAAAGGATTCAATTAACTTAATAAATTTGTGTTGGGACAACATGAAGAAATTGTGTGTAACCCAGCTTTTTTAACAGTATGTTTTGATTTAATATGATTTAAATCGTTTTTTTTTTTTTTCCACTTCTAAACCGTAATATTCGACTTAAAGGGCACTTATTTGACCTCTTTTTCAAGATTTAAGATAAGTCTTTTGTGTCTCCAGAATGTGTCTGTAAACTTTCAGCTCAAAACACCCATCAGATTATTCCTTATACCTTTCAGAATATAGGAATTTTCTGCTCTAAACACAATATAGCTGTTTTTTTTTTTGCCTGTGCGTTTAATGCTAGTTCTTACTGCCTGTCAGAGTGTGCCTCAATCTCCGCCTCGGCTGCATCAGATAAACAGACATGAAGGAAGCAGATCTCACATAACGTTTGTGAGAAATACTACAATAAGAGCTTTCCCAATGATTATCTGATGTATTTGTTGTGAAGTTAGTTCAACAATGAGTCACACACAATGTTGTTACAAAGATCATGCACACAGACACACACATACAGCACGGACACACACAGCATGTGTTTAACTTTGCACTGTTTTTGCACGCAAATGTGACAGGATACACGTTAATATCCACTGCTGTATGGATATGCGTTATGTTCATGTACAAAATAAACCTGATTTAACGTCCACAAACCGGGATTGAAGCGTCTTCTTTTAGAATTGTACTGACATGCGGCTGTGGTGATAAAGACGGTAAAATCGCTGTAATTCATTACAAAAATGCACTGTTTTAAAAACGTTTTATAAATCTCATTCTTGAACACATTTAATGATGATTGATGATCACAGAGAGCTGAACAGATCTTTTTATCGCAGTTGTTTTGCTTATGTACTGTCTTGTTGATATGATTATCAATCAATTTGGTGGCCGAGGAAACTGCACTCCTACGTCACGTTGCGGTGGGCCTCAAAATGGGAGGGATTTGGATCCTATTTTAACATCAGTAAATTAAAAAAAAGAGACTTATTGTCTTTCTATCACTCCAATATGACTGGACACACTATACCTACACACAGTTCTGTCCAAACAGCTTACAAAAGATGATTTTCATCATAGGTGCCCTTTAAAGTATACTTCTGCAATTTAAGTCTTTACATTTGTGTCTGAAATGATTGATTTCAACTTAAATGGGGCTTTCATTATGTATGAGTGGTGATTGAGTGAAGCAGTCTTGAACACTGTATGCATGAACATGAATGCATTTTCTTCATACGAAAATTATTAGACACAAAAACTTGTTTGTTTGTTTTTTTTATTTTTTATTTATACTCTTAAAACTACTGTATGTATTTATTACATTATACCTTGGGAAAATACCAGAAATTATTCGAACTATTGACATGCTTAATTCAAATACTTTTAGTAAGTAGCAGAAAAGCCATAACTCGAGAATGGTTTCAGGTTGATCCTTCAACAAGGACTCTATGGATAGGAATTGCAAAGGAAATGCACTGTATGGAGAGACTGACTTTTAACCTAAGGCTTGATTCCAAAAAGTGCAACAAGTATTGGCAAAAATGGACTAGAGTATGGCCTGGTCAAAAAAAATGAAAGTTTAAAAGCCTGGTCAAGCTGGTGTGCTACATACAAGATCCATTTAGAAGAGTTAGATTTTTTTGGTAACACTTTAGTTTAAGGGCGTACTCACACTAGGTACAGTTGCCTTGAACCATGACAAAGCTTGTCCCCCCTCCACTATCCTTTGATGCCCTGCACTCACACTGCATTTTTTTTTTAACAATCAATCATTCATTCATTTTCTTTTCGGCTTAGTCCCTTTATTAATCCCGGGTTGCCACAGCGGAGTGAACCGCCAACTTATACAGCATGTTTTTTACGCAGCGGATGCCCTTCCAGCCGCAACCCATCTCTAAGAAACATCCACACACACTCATTCACACTCATACAGTACAGACCATTTAGCCTACCCAATTCACCTGTACCGCATGTCTTTGGACTGTGGGGGAAACCGGAGCACCCGGAGGAAACACACGCAAACGCAGGGAGAGCATGCAAACTCCACACAGAAACACCAACTGACGCAGCCGAGGCTCGAACCAGCAACCTTCTTGCTGTAAGGCAACAGGACTACCTACTGCGCCACTGCGTCACCCAATACAATCATATTAACCATAACAATGGATGACATCAAGTACAATAATAAACAAGGAAAATGATATATAAATAAAAAATAATAAAATAAGATAATAAAAAAGAGGCAAACTATCAAATTAAATAATATTTACAAAGTCCTTATAAAATTTCACAGTTTTTACACTTTTTTTTGCTGTAAACGTTTAGTAAAGTAGTAATTAAACAATTTAAGTTACAAAGAAAATTCTTCAAATTATGTAATGATGAAGAAAATGTACATTTGTGAATATAATATTTACCCAATAAAATAAATAAATTGCCTATAAGTTCTATGTTATGTTTGTCATGAGAAAAGTAACAAATTATATCACACATGGAAAAATCAATGTTAATCTTACATTTTGATGTAAAAAAGACGGATAAATCAGACCAAAGCACTTTAACGTGGGCATTTGACAAAAAGATGATCAATCGATTCCATACTTTAGTTAAAGAAGATACAATTTAAATTAGAATTACCAAATTTAGATACACACTCATTTGTGAGGTAGATATTGTTTAACATTTTTAAATTAAATTCTTTAACTTTGTTGGGAACACAAAATGTGTAAGGTAAGAACCAAGCTTTTTTCCAATTAGTTTTATCTATTAGAGAATTCCAAAGAAATTTTCCCCTCGCAGTGATTCTTTTCTTTGACTGAAACACATTTCTTATATTTTTATTAACACATTTTAGGTTGTACATGTAAATGCATTTGTCTTCAACTAAAAATGTTTGTTCTTTTTTAACAATCACTTCAAATGACAAGTGGCATTTCATTAAATGAACAAGGCCATTAGATATGGCCTTAATAATAGTACAAAAATTCTTTATGAATAACAGGGATATTATATTTAACCATAAAATTACTCACACTGCATTTTTTACCTTCCGAGCCGGAGTACGCTTGCGTCATCGATGATACGACTGTTTAATTTAACAGGAAGAGAAGCGCTCTCGCTCAACACAGTGGACATTGCTTTAGTTATATCGTTTTGTATTATTTTTAATAAAAGTATTGTTTGGGATGCAGTGACTGAATGTTTTAAGCCACTTTTGACACTCGTAAATTATCATAAATGTCATCGTGCTGCATGTATTAGGAGGTTTGCTAAAGGTATCAGCTGATGTGCAGCGAGGGATTTGCATCTTTAATAAACTATGACAGTTCATGTTCATTGAAAAGTAAGTATGATTAATAAATCCACCTGAAACAGCCCCTCAAAGTGACGTTGCGTCTTCAGTTTTAGGCTCAGGCACGCTAAACACCAAAGCCCAACCAAACTGCGCTCTGGCACACCTTTTCCAACTGGGCTAGGGCTGGCCAACTGAACCGCGCCTGGGCACGATTCAGAGCACTCACACTTGTCAAATACACTGGGAAACGCGCCCGGGCATGGTTCGGATAGTCTAGTGTGAGTGCACCCTAAGTCACAATTCATGCTATTAACTACTGGCTTATTACCGGTCTAATAATAAGTTATTAACTGTTCATTAGTAGTTATAAAGTATGATCTTATTCTACATCCCTAACCCTACTCAACACCTAAGCCCAACTACTACCTTACTAACTATCAATAAGCAGCTAATTAGTAGTTTATTAAACAGGAAGAGGTTGTTAATGATTTGTTAATACTGTGAATTATGACTTAAAATAAAGATATTGTTTTTAATGTTGTGAAGCACAAACGCGCATGATCAGACTGTTTTTGCATTGTGATGTTTGATGGTCAGCTGGCCATCAAAGATCAACTTTAGATATCTGATTGATGGGCTGTTTCTTTTTAATGATCCTAACTGGATAGTGAGATTGTGTTGTACAGCTGGACTAGTTGGTAAGATAAGGAGCTCTGTTTTTGCCAGGTTGAGCTGCAGATGATTATCTCTCATCCATGCTGAGATCCTCCAGGCAGTCTAAAATCTGTGCAGCTACCATTGGATCACTGAAATGAAAAATAAAGCAGTGTGTCATCAGATTCAGCATAGCAATGGTATGAGAAACTGTGTGCCTGAAAGATGGGTCCCATAGATATTGTGTAGATGGGAGAACATAAAGGGTCCAAGCACTGACCCTTGAGGAACTATTTCAAATTTTATTATTACTACTACTATGTATGAAGGGTTCAGATGCAAATGTGCCATCTAAAATGTACTTGTAAAATGAGCATTTATGTTTATGTTCAGTTATTTCACTTCAAAGGCAATTAAGAGAAACTACTGATCGCCATAAAAGTGAAATTACCGAACCTACTCACAGGAGTCTCAGAAAAAGCCTCAGTTTAGAAGAACATTTTAGATGGCACTTGGAGGTTTTGCATCTGAACTCTTCATATACAGTATATACTATATAAAATGTATACAATATGATTATTTATACAACAGTTCTGTCTGGTTGTTGAATCTGATTGGCTGATAGCCATGCCATATTCTTCAAATAACAGCACTCGTCCAGCCTCTTAACCCTTCACCCTTCTGTATTACTCGGCCCACATACAGCAACAAGCAGAGGACACTCTACAGTTTGACAAATATTGCTGCTGTTGGACAACATAATGTACTTTTGTGGCTTTTTAGTCAAGAATGTAGTTGTTTAGATTGCAACTATGCAGTTTATTTATAAAAATAGTGCCTATTTTAAATATTTATAATTTCTGAGAGACAGTGCAACGGCGGCCATTAGCTTGTCTTTGAGACGGTTGACGATGTTCATCCATAAGATGGCAACAGAGACCACATAATAAGCCCTAAGAGAAAACAGCATAATTTCTAACTACAGCTGTTTAAATCATTATTAAACAGGTAAATGATTATTTATGTATTTATACCATAGGTGGGCATGGATTAATTTTTTTAATCTAGATTAATCTCACTGTAATCTTGGAATTAATCTAGACTAAAATGGCTGATTTGAATTCTGCTGAAGGCATTCAGAATATGTGTGCTATCCAAATAATGACTAAATATAAGCCTTTGAGAACGGGTTTCTCAAGCCACGTAGCGCATTAGACCAGGGGCTCATCTTCTGTTTCCAAAATGCATCACAAACTGCTTGAGAAACTGTTCTACTATGATAATTGGTGATAAAAATAAATGATGTTCAATAAGATGTACTTGTGTTTACTAACTGTTTATTCAGTTAAACATGAATTTTGAACTGTAGGCTTACATAAGCTCCAAACAGCGATTTTTCATTGCCTTAATCCGACTAAAGTCATAACTGAACTAAACAGAAATAGAATTAAGACATGGAGTGTGCATATATTAGTGGCATTATTGAAGTAAACACCGCAATCAAAATATTACCATCATGTAGGACTTTTTGCTATATTTTCCGACAAGATCCACACACGCGGCTGTCAGTAAAGGACCGCGCACACACACACATACACACACACACACACACACACACACACACATCGCGTTTTTTCTTTCCATTTGACGTGCGTAATTATATTTCATAACACTCTCACCAGTCCTTACTCCTTATTTGTGTCTAATACCCCAGTTTGTCACGGTGCATGAATGAAATGTTCATGAGTGAAAGTGAAACTGCTGAACTGCAGTTAAAGTCACCCAAAATTACTGGAAACTCTTACGCCCCATTCACACGAGGCTTCAGCTTCAACGCTTGACAGAGGGCGTGTCTGAAGTTGGGGCTGACGCGATCGTCATAGCAGCGTCAGCCAATAAAATTAGTCAGCAATAGGCCACTGTTGGAGCTGGTGTATTTGCATACAGCGATCTGATTGGCTGACGCTTCCGTCGGCGCTTGAAAAGTTGAGCATGTCCCAACTTCTGCAGCGAGCAACGCCTCTGAAGTGGCGCCGACGGATCCACAATGCAGTTCGGCAAAGTGAATGGGAAGCGTTGAAGCTGACGCCCCGTGTGAATGGGGCGTTACATGCAAGCACTTCACGTAAACACCTTAATTATATTATTGTCTATTTAGGCAAATATCTAAATTACAGATGTCCATGTAAGCATAGTCAGTGGTGTCTTTGAAGTAAGTGAAAGATCCAGAAGGGCATCCTGCTGATTTGATTCAGAAGGGCACTTTTTTTGTTAGACGGCTCACCGGTCAAGTATACATCCTCGCTAAAGTATCAAGGTGAAAGTCACCATAACTTGCGTAGAATAGACCCATCACCCAACCCAACTTTGAGAATAGTTTAACGGTGATATTTTTTTATCATGCGATAAGAGTCTTGCGTTAACGCAGCACAATAACGCCGATAACAGCCCACCACTAATTTATACCATAGTAATATTGTGATCTCCTGATTGCAGTAGTGAAATACTGGAAGGTATCTCTGTAGACTGATGGCATTTCATGCCGCTCAGCCTTATAATCTTGAAATGTGAGCAAAATCACCTGTTTTGTCATCACTTTAGACATTACGCTAGAGAATCATTCAAACACTAGCTCTAAAGTGACGTTTGTGAAGTAGCAACGGTTTCTGCTGTTCTGACGTCAGCTGCAGTTGTGAATTTATGGCAGAAGAAAGTAGTTCCTCTTACAAAAAGGTTTTGAGACTCTACATGTTTGATTTTCTTTTTTATACACACGATTATGTGGTCGAACTGTTGTATAAACGCAATATCACAATCGTAGCAGTGCGATGTGGCTGTATATCGTCACTGGTGGGACACTAAGGCACGCCTCCCACCAGTGCTGACATGGCACTGCTACTCATGTGATATTGTTCATGTAATTTCACACAATTACTGTAGGAGTGCTGCTGTCTTGAATATCAGCACATGAGACTTCACTCTTATTGTATTGTTCACAATTTCTGACATTGTAGATACAGTACTGTATGTACAGTATATGCTTTCATATTTGTCTGCAATGTACTAAAGCATTACAATCAAAATCCATGGAAGTTTTTGCTTCCCCAATTGCTTGTAAGCCATGCAACATGAGTTTGTTCATTTATTAGTATTTATGCAACACTGAAAATGCGCAACTTCCATATGCGTATTGAACCCTGGAGGTCGTACAGAATGGTTCAATATTATATTGAGTATTGTGACATCCCTAGTTAAAACCAGGTGGAAACAGGTAATGTGTCTCAGCTGACTACTTGTTGCTGAATATGCATGTTAATTCAAAAGAATAATTCTTTCAAAAATCCCCAAAAAATAGAGATGTCTTTTGCAGAATTGCACACCCCTAATTCAGAGATGTCTGTATTTATTGTCATTCCATCAAAATTGTACGCTTGGTTAAAGAAAGCAGCATTAGTGCAGAAACATCTTGATATTGTGATGGTGAATATGAATGAATGCAGTTGACAGTACTGGCTTTAAATTGAGTTATATATTCTCTGTTCGGCAGGTGTGTTTCTGAGTGGGAAGAACCTGTTGAACTGTATATGTGGGCGATGAGGATGTTTTTTTTTTTACGTTTTGATAGAGATTGATAGAGATGAATTCTAAAAGCAGGTACAACTTTTAAAGCACTTTACTTAAAATTACAGCTTTGTCAGTTTCCACAAATTCCCATGGGCGATCAGTTTAAGTTAACAATACATAACAGTTGTTGCGTTGCACTGTAAAAAAATTAAAAAGGTGAGTTAACTTACAATTTTAAAGCAACCGGCTGCAAAGCAATTTTGAGTTTATTCAACTTCAGTGTTTGAAGTTGTGCTACATATTTTTTATAAGTTGAGTTAACTTAAAATTTTAAAGCAACTTGCTGCAAAGAAATTGAGTTTATTCAACCTTAGTGGGTGAAGTGCCAAATTATGTTTTTTAAGCTGACTGAAATGGCTGGTTTAAGTCAAGTATACTTTATGAAATAAATCAATTCAACTCAATTTAAAAACATTAATTTGGCACAACTTCAACCACTGAAGTTTAAAAACTCAATATTTCTTTGCAGCCAGTTTTAAGTTAACTCAACTTTTAATGTTTGACAGTGCAGGAAGTACACTTAAATGAAGAAATCAAAATTTTCAACAGATTTCATTATTTTCATTGAACAAACAGTTCTAAACATGCAGTTAAATAGTTTTCATGAGTACACTCAACACTGAGCTCAAAAATATGTCCACCGAACTTAGAATTTTGAACTGAGTTAACAATTTGTAAGTTGGAATTTTCCACAGATTCCGCAGATTTTCAGCCCATCATTTAGTTGTGTGTAAATGTGTGTAAATTTATATTTATTCAGTTTTTTTATTAATTTCAGTAACATTATTGACTAATATGAAAGCGTTCATATGATTTACTTATACAGTTTGTAAAATAATAATTTCTGTTTTTTAGTAGATATATGGTAGATATATTATATGAGAGACTTGCTTTGTTTACCAAATAAATGGATCTAATAGGATTTGCATTGTAAACATTAAACAAAAGTTAAAAATGCATTATTTTGTATTATTTTATATATTAAGTTTTAGGGCGATGCAGTGGCGCAGTAGGTAGTGCTGTCGCCTCACAGCAGGAAGGTCGCTGGTTCGAGCCTCGGCTGGGTCAGTTGGCATTTCTGTGTGGAGTTTGCATGTTCTCCCTGCGTACGCGTCGATTTCCTCCGGGTGCTCCGGTCTCCCCCACAGTCCAAAGACATACGGTACAGCACTCAAAAAAATATATTTCTTTGCTCGTTCAAACTACTAATTTAAAATAAGCTGAATCAACACAATTCTTGAGATTTCATTGGGAAAAATTAATTTTTTTATGTTCAATCCACATAAATTTGTTAAAAGTGTTAAGTTAACTTAATCAAATTGTGTTGGGACAACATGAATGAATTGTGTGGAACCCTGCATTTTTTACAGTGAGGTGAATTGGGTAAGCTAAATTGTCCGTAGTGTATGAGTGTGTATGGATGTTTCCCGAGATGGGTTGCAGCTGGAAAGGCTTCCGCTGTGTTAAACATGTGCTGGATAAGTTGGTAGTTCATTCCGCTGTGGCAACCCCAGATTAATAAAGGGACTAAGTCGAAAAGAAAATGAATGAATGAATATTAAGTTTTTAGTTACGATACACCCAAAATCATTCCACATAAATTGGCAGATTTTTTACAATATTCTGCGCAGAAATAGCAAAAAATGTCTGCACATTCTGTCTGGCCCTAGTTATCAGTCATCTTTGATGAAATATTGGCATAACTGTCTTCCTTAATGTGTATTGTGTGGTTTGTATTGCTTTGTCTGTCTTTTGTACTATTGGACCTACTGTAGTGTCTGGAATAAAGAGAACATATACATTCATTTTTAAAGTACCGTCAGAACATGAAGCTTTTAAATTGAATTCCACATCTTCTAGCATTCTAGTGCTTGTACTTAAGTAGCAGCAGCAGCAAGCGCCTGGAGTTGTTATGGCAACCAGAAACATTCCAAGCAGATTTGCTGATAGAATGAAAGTATCCGTAGATCAGCTTACAATGGCAATGAAACACTTCTGCAGTTCTGCAGATTCTATTGAAAACCACAAATGATGCCAGAGACTGCAGAAAGGCAGTTTTTTTTGTTGCTGAGACTCGGAGATCTTTATGCCTTTTAGTGAATTGTCATGACACGGGGACACACCTTGTGAAACTGGGATTGTCTCAGGTAAATGGGATGTCTGGTCGTCCTAGATCACATTTCAAGAACACAGCGATGCGTGAAAGTGTGTTTCGGGCTTAAGATTGCCTTTAATTCCCAGAGTGGGGAAAGGAGAAATGTTGTCTTGTCTGATTTTGAGGACATGTGCAGTGGTTAGATTCATTTGTGGTGAGCTCAGGAAGTCTGCGAGTCACTGGAGCTCAAAGGCGCTGGACAAGGCACTGTAAGGACTATTTTTTTTCACTATACAGGAATAAATCTTGTTTACCTTATTTTTATTTTTTACTGCTGGCATCCACACTGAAACAGACACACATGGCTTGACTTTTGACACCTTATTGAAGTGGCTCAGGCAAATGGGTCTAAGATAGCTGAGCAACACATTTTCTAACTTTATATTTTAAAGGCGCCATAGAAGAAAAATCTGGATATACCTAGGCATAGCTGAATAATAAGAGTTCAGTACATGGGAATTTTAAAGGCATAGAAAAATATTTGGATATTCCTAGTGGAAATGACATACCATGAGTCTCAAACATAGGCATGGGACGATTTCAAGGTTTACCGCAGTTTGGAGAAGTCACGGTTTTGAAACCGCAAAACTGTTCTGTTATAGAAACCTGTGTTTTTGAAACTTATGAAGATAGCAGAAGTTAAGGATTTATTTTAATTATTTAGTTAGACATGTTTAACATGTCTAACTAAAGATATTTTTTATTTATTTTTATTTTTTACTTACTGCATCTCTGTTTAATGTTTATCGCCTTTTTCTTTTCACATATTTAATTTTGTGTTGTCACTTGTCACTTTATGTATACTGGAAGCTTCTGTTGCCAAAACAAATTTGTTGTGTTTAACTGAGACATTTAAAAAGAACTTATTTTATAGCAGTAATCACAATAATATGAAACCGTGATATTTTTATCCAACATTATCATACCGTCAGAAACTTACACCGGCCCATGCCTACTCAAACGCCATTGTTTCCTCATTCTCATGTTAATCCAGGAAGTGTAAAATCCTGGTGAAAAACAGGCCAATCGGAACAAAACACCAACTGTTACAGGATCATTGATATGCATGCCCCAGGCTGTGTTTGATTGGCCACAATGTTTTCTAGTGAGATTACAACAATGATATTTTTTTTCTCCTTATTTTTAAGCTTGTATTAAACATACTATGTGGGATTCATTTTGAAAACAGGAGAGGCACGAAGAGTAAGGACTTGATCACAACGAACATGCTTTTGTGTTGAGAGTAGGGCTGTGCAATTAATCGCAATCGCAAACAAAATCGAGATTTAAGCGCATGCTATTTCTAAACCGCATAAGGCTGCGATTTTATTTATTAATTTTTTTTAGATTTCATCCAGAATACGTTCTTGTGTGCATGATTTTAATATGTTACAAATCAGAGCTGACCAGCACACTGGGAAATTATAGCTAAGCTGAGCAGGAGAAAGATGTTAACCAGTTCACTCCGCGCAAGACGAAGTTGAGCGGGAGAGCCGAATAGGCAAGAAGGAGGAAAGAACATAAAATATGGATGCAGGTCAAAATTAAAATGATTTGGTGCCAAAGAGAAATTCAACGTCAGTTGTTTGGGAGTATTTTGGATTCAGGAGAGAGGATGTGTCATAGAGCAAGGTAATTTGCAAGACTTGTGAAATGATTATTCCAACAAAACGGAGCGATGCTACAAATCTGTTCCAACACGTAAAACAGCGTCATAAACACTGCATGATCAATGCATGTCGACAAAGTCCATCGAAACAAAAACAAAAAAGCACACATCAAAGCCAGCCCGAACAGACTGAACAAGTATCCATTGTTCAAGCATTTGCAAGCACCGTGTTTTATGAGAAAGGACCAAAATGGCACAAAGAAATTACCGACGCAATCACCTATCATATATGCAAAGATATGATGCCTGCGCACATCGTCAGTAAAGACGGCTTCCGAAGACTAATACAAACACTTGACAAAAGATACCAGCTGCCATCTCGCACTCATTTCACACGATTTGCTATTCCCGAAATGTATGAGAAGTGTAAGGCGGGCGTTGAACACGAGCTCAAGCAGGTGAAATACTTTGCCACGACCACATGTGGTCCAGCAGAACCATGGAGCCGTACATGAGTTTAACGGTCCACTATAGTAATGACAACTTTGAAATGAAAAGTTGATGTTTGCAAACAGCATTCTTCTCAGACGATCACACTGGAGAAAATATATCTGAAGGTTTAAAAGAAGCTTTAGCATCATGGAGACTTTGTGAAGAGCAACAAGTTTCTATCACCACATTTATTTTATGTTGTCTGTTTTAAAGACAATTTTACTACAGTTTTGTTTATTAAACTTAATACTATGTTATTTCATTGTGAAATGTTTTATGCACTTCTTGTGCACTGAATACATTAAGAATGTATGTATGTAGCTTGTATGAAAAAGCAAAAACAGTTGCCAAAATCGCAAATGAAATCGCAATCACAATATTCGTTTAAACAATTGCTACTGTATATGATTATTTTGTCAATATTGCACAGCGCTAGTTGAGAGGTGTCTTTTTTGAGTGGTTTACTTATGGTCATTTTGCTGCTTATGCACCCTGTGCCCCTCACGTTTTAACCACCTGCTATATACGGCTCGCGTTTCGCCATTGCTCTCTGTGTGCCTGCAGTTAAAAAAAAAGTCAACTCTAAACACTACATCATTCTTGTCTTTTTCATTCTCCAATTAAATGAAAGCAAAGGCGGGTTTTCCGTTGAGGTGACAACAGTGTTTGTGTTGTCAAGATGACTACAGAGACTTTTAAAGATGGAGGAGAGACTTGTGGTCACTTATTTGAGTTATCCGGAGCTGTATGACTTCACAAATCTTGAATATCACAATATTATTAATAAATATTACAATTATAACATTATCGACAGCAACACTCGTGCACAACACAAGATGCATCTTGCATTCTCAGTATGGAAAAGCGCTTGGATGTGATCGGCCCCTAAATGAGCTTTCTGTAAAGCATGCAGTTATGCATCTCATCTGTTTACCCCTCGTGAGAACACAAAATGTTCTCACAAGGTGAGAACCCAAAGAGTACCCCAAAGAGTTTTAAGTATGTTTAACTGTATCATTTGAATAATGTGATTTTTGCTGATGTTGTATGTTTGTAATGAGGCAACAAACACATAATAGCTCACTCACTTCTAACATTAACTTCTTCTCAGAAGACATTTGATAAGGCATCTACTCAGTTTGTTCAAATAACTTTTGACAAATGAAATTCTTGTAAACCATTCAGGAACTTGAGAGTTACAAGTAGATTTAGATGGCACAAAAATAATCCACTTTCTGATGTTTGTCATGTCATGTCACTTCTTGGAGTACAGTATGTGCCACTGCTGTTGTTGTCAAATGGCCATTGTTTGTATTTTTGATTGTCCCAAAAAGGCATTGGTGGACAGAGTTAGTGTAAATAACCTAGCATCTGTCAGGCTATTTGCGCTTAGTGTAAATAGACACACTGGAGGAAAATTCTCTTGAAAAATAGGAAAGCACAAGAGAAAATCTCTGCAGAACTAAACAAACTGAGGACAAAATATGCACTTGAATAATGAAGGTAAAAACAAGGGAAAGGTGTGGGAAAACAATGAACAAATCAGTAACCAAATGAGTAGCAGAAAGCAGAGATTTGGTGCATCCAAAATTGCATACTAAGTAGGTACTGCATTTGACTGTGAACTGACTGTTAGAAAAGTAAATAAAGTAATATGTATGGAATGGGCGCAGTGGGTAGCACAATCGCCTTACAGCAAGAAGGTCGCTGATTCGAGCCCCGGCTGGGTCTTTTGGCATTTCTGTGTGGAGTTTGCATGTTCTCCCCGTGTTCACGTGGGTTTCCACCGGGTGCTCCGGTTTCCCCCACCTATCCTGGTGAATTGGGTAAGCTAAATTGACCGTAGTGTATGAGTGTGTGAATGAGAGTGTATGGATGTTTCCTAGTGTTGGGTTGCAGCTGGAAGGGCATCCGCTGCGTAAAACAAATGCTGGATAAGTTGGCGTTTTTTTTCTGCTGTGGCAACCCCGGATTAATAAAGGGACTAAGCCAAAAAGAAAATGAATGAATCAATGTATGGAATGTAATTATATTTATTTGACCTAGCTGCATCAATTGTATCGCCTAAATCAGGAATGTCCAAACTCGGTCCTGAAGGGCCAGTGTCCTGGAGAGTTTAGCTCCAACCCTAATCAAGCACACCTGAACCAGCTAATTAAGCTCTTACTAGATATACTAGAAACGTCCTGACAGGTGTGTTGAAGCAAGTTGGAGCTAAACTAAGCAGGACACCGGCCCTCCAGGACCGAGTTTGGACACCGCTGGCCTAAATTATTTCATTTGGACTTATTGGGATATTAATGTGTCCATTAGCTGAGGACCTAACAATTCTGCTGGAAGTAGTTGGTCACCTAGTTAGTTCTTGGCTACTGTTTTTCAAATACTTTGCATTTGTACTACTCAGCTGATGGATTGTTTTTGTATACGATATAGAAGAGAAGTATGCAATTTGAGACTTACAGATACACACGCATAATGGGAGGTTCAACAAGTTGCAGTTGTAAAAACTAAGGATAACAAATATGACAGCAATTTAAACAACAAAACTTCAAACTTAAGGTCCTTAAAACAAAAAACTGAACTGTTTTCATAAGGCTTTACAGTAGATGACATGGAAATACTGTTTATGTTATTTGGACTCCTTTTTTTATTACACTTCTATTGTTCTTTTGAACTCACTAAAGCATTAATCGTTTCAATTTATTCTGTTCTCTGTGAAGGCATTTCATTAATAAAAACTAAAGAGGTTATGGTTATAATGTCACAAAAGATTCTATACCGTAAAATAACTCATTAAAAAGGGATTATGGAGAATGAAGTCACATGCATTGCTCAGGTGTGATTTTGTTTTTTCACAGACTTCAACGGGATGTAAAAATCTTGATGTTCCTGTGGGTCTTGTCTATCAAATCTGAGCTTTATTTTGTATTTTCTATTGGATTTAAGTCAGGTGATTGGCTGGACCATTCTACAGCTTGATTTTTTTTCTCTGAAAGCATTTGAGAGTCTCCTTGGCTGTGTTTTGGATCATTGTCTTGCTGAAATTTCCACCCTGGATTCATCTTCATCATTCTGCTAATGTAGATGTTGGACTGAAGCTGTTCATATTAATTTACAATGATGAAGGGCAGAGGATTGCTGAAGAACTACTGAGAGATTTCAGCTTCTGTCTGGGTTTTCACTGCTTGTTTACACCTCCCTTTCCTCATGTGTTCAATACTTTTCCCTGTGTCGTTTCATAGTATTACACATAACTTATTTTGTAAACTAATTAGATTTGTTTTTTCATATGGATTGAACAATTTTTATATGGATTCAACATCTGGTGAAAATTTCAAGTCAACAGCACCTTTAGAAATGTGAAAAAAATGTAGAAAAATTGTGACGTGTTCAATAAATATTACCCCCACTGTGTGTGTTTGTGCGTGCGTGCATGTGTGTGTGTATATATATATATATATATATATATATATATATATATATATATATATATATATATATATATATATATATATATATATATATATATATATATATATATATATATATATATATATATATATATGCGCGCACACACACACACACACACACACACATATATGTATATATATGAGCAATATCACAGGAGTAGCAGTCTCAAAAGTACATTATGTTGTCCAACAGCAGCAATATTTGTCAAACTGTAGAGTGTCCTCTGCTTGTTGCTGTATGTGGGCGGAGTAATACACAAGGCTAAAGAGTGAAGAGGCTGTACCAGTGCTGTTATTTGCAGAAGATCAGCCAATCTGATTCAAGAACCAGACAGAACTGTTGTGTGTGTGTGTGTGTGTGTGTGTGTGTGTGTGTGTGTGTGTGTGTGTGTGTGTGTGTGTGTGTGTGTGTGTATATATATATATATATATATATATATATATATATATATATATATGGTTGGTTGGAAATCATTTTTAAATTGTAGTTTTCTTAAAAGCAGGGTTCAACAATAGAGATGGCCCAATATTCGTGCAAATGTGATCTTAGAATCAAGAAGCAGCACGACTGACAAAAATAACTGTGTTTGCGCGAGCAAAAGAAAGCAGGTAAATACCAACGAGAGGGTGATCACTCAAGCGCATACTGTAGGTGATGTGATGCGCGCAACTGTTAAAAAGCGTGTGCGCGCCTGTTAACTTGCGAAGCAACCATGCCCAAAAAAAGCGCAACTGGTGCGATCGGTTCACTTTAAAATAGACTGGACAAAGAGCGATGATCGTACACCCACAGTCCTGCTGCTTTTAAGAGCTCAAGATTTAAAAAAAAAAAAAAAACACATTCTTTTGTAAGCAGCAGCGGTCACTGCTTTCATTTTAATTATTCTTTGAACAGTTTATTAACAGGCCTATATTAACCGCATGCATGTGATCATCCTTTCATTATCAAACACGGTATGTTTCACCTGCTTTCTTTTGCTTACTGTAATTTTTGTTAATATGGTTTAATTATATATTTTTTTACAATAACATTGCTTTAATGGGAGATTACTCCCCGTTTATGTGTAGTTAACTGCTGATCTGGGACTTTTAGCCAGGACAGATTACTGTGCATATTGTAGATACATGACAATAATTCTTTTTTTAAATGTAATGTTTTTTTAAAGGAAAGTTTTGTTGAATTAAACAGTGCACCTAGACAGCTATATTTCCCTTGTTTTGACACATTGTGACAAAAATTGTGGCTAAGAAATACTTATTTGGTGTGGTCAGAGATACATTTGGTAAATCCTTAATTTTGAGCCCTGAAAAGTCATGTGAAATAAAAACTGATTGCATTGTGACACAACCTATTTGCTCATGCACACTGAGCAAGCTAATACACAAAACACACAAGAAGTTAAATGAATGAGAAGGCATGTGGACATAACACAACATCTAAATCAAGTCATTTTAGCATGTCACAGTCAAATTTATGCATATAAAATATTTTTTTTTCCAACAAGAAAAGTGTGGCTAGTGAAAATGGCGAGTGGCAAGTAATGTTGGAAATCTACTAGCCACAGTGGCTGGTGATCAAAAAAGTTAATGTCAAGCCCTGTATATATATATATATATATATATATATATATATATATATATATATATATATATATATATATATATATATATATATATATATATATATATATATATATATATATTTATTTATTTATTTATATCCTAGTATGCAATCATGCTATTTTCTCTTCTATTCATTCTTCTATCTTCTATTCATTGGATAATTCTGTATAAAATGTGCACAACAAATATATGGATTATCATATAATCATATGATATCTTATAACTCTTTTTCAACATTGTTAATAACACTTGTACACTAAATCTACATATTATAATGATTTAAAATATAATGTAACTTGGAACATGGAGTAATGGTACATTCACAGCTAATTTTACTGTCCCTTTAAGACATGAATGATGGAGACATGAAAATGTCCTGCATAGCAGAACTGACCTACATCAGACCACAGACCAAACATGCAGTCAGTGTCCGTATGTGTGTGTGTGTGTGTGTGTTGTCTTCTCCCTCTTCGCTGTGTGAGAGGACGTTTGAGTATAATGTGTCCGCTAATGGAGGAGAAACAGAGGAGAGCAGAGGGGAATGAGAACATGAGTATGTAAGAGCGAGAGACATATTAGAGCAAGATGAAGAGGTGCGGGTCTGCAGACAGCTGTACTGAGAGTAACTGATCTCGATGAAGGGAGGTAGATGTTCGCAGGTCAAACACGCGCACAAACACACAGAAACCCTCATTGAAACAGGTGTTACTCACAGTCACTGAGAAACCAGGTCAACATCAATCACATGCTGAGTTATAAATACACTCACACATGCTGAGAATTTAGCAGCGAAAGAGTGACAGAGCGAGAGGGAGAAATGGATGTTACAAATAAGAGGTGTTAAGAGACTGGTTCCTTAAATAAACAGTCATGTAGGCCGATCAACAGTGTTGGGCTACAGCTATGAAGCTAGTTAATATGGCAGAGAAATTAGCTAAGCTATGGTGAAAGCTTGCCTTAAGGGTATTAGCTTGCTAAATGCGAAAGACTTTTGAATTCTTCATTTAATTTGAGCTAATACATGTTTACGGATAAATCAAATCACTGCATTTAAATTAAATTGAGTGTTTTCGTGAATGCATGCATGTTAGGTTTGGTAAGATATTTATACGTTATTAAAGGTTAGGTTAATCAGTAATCGTATAAAATTTGTCACCAAATACCTGTTTTCTAATGAAATATAATTTAATATGACATTTATTCTTTTCATGGCATAGTTTTTGTTATCACATGACCCTTCAGAAATCTTTCTCAAATGCAGATTTGATACTTTTTAAAATATGTTATAATAATTTTTTGTATGGAAGCAAATTAGACGTCATTTTGGTTGATAAACCATTTCTCCAAAATCTCCCATTCATTCTAATCCAGTTTTTAGTCCATCAATAATTGATAAATCATTTGCGTCCTTATACTAAAGGTGTTAAGGAAATAAATGACTTGTACCATGAGGGAATTTTCTCTTTATTTCAGCAGGTATGTGAAAAGTATTCCAAATAACAACTTTTTCTGTTATCTCCAAATTCACAATTTTGTGCGTAAAATGAGGCATCGCCTCCTAGTTCCTCATTTGATAATTTACTGGAGAGGCGCACAATTTGGAAAGAGATTATGTCCTCACTCTACTGTAAAATTATGGCACCAACTGGTAAATCCCATTCTCAAATAAAATTTGTGTGGGAAGACGATCTGGGAATTACAATTTCAGATGAGGATTGGGAATCAGTCTTATGCAGAAGTCACAAGTCCTCTGTCTGTGCAAGACATGGACTTCTGCAGTGAAAAATTGTGCATCGTCTACACTGGACAAAACTACAGCTCTCAAAGCACTTTTACAAGCATATACAATTGAAGTCAGAATTATTAGCCCCCTTTGAATTTGTTTTTCTTTTAAAAATATTTCCCAAATGTTGTTTAACAGAGCAAGGAAATTTTAACAGTATGTCTGATAATATTTTTTCTTCTGGAGAAAATCGTATTTGTGTTATTTCGGCTTGAATAAAAGCAGTTTTTAATTTTTTTAAAACAATTTTAAGGTCAAAATTATTAGCCCCTTTGAGCTAAAATTTTTTCGATAGTCTACAGAACAAACCATCGTTATACAATAACTTGCCTAATTACCCTAACCTGCCTAGTTAACCTAATTAACCTATTTAAGCCTTTGAATGTCACTTTATTTAATATAGTGTCTTGAAAAATATCTAGTCAAATATTATTTACTGTCATCACGTCAAAGATAAGATTAATTACATATTAGAGATGATTTATTAAAACTATTATGTTTACAAATGTGTTAAAAAAATTCTTCTCTCCGTTAAACAGAAATTGGGGACAGAAATAAACAGGGGGCCTAATAATTCAGGGGGGCTAATAATTCTGACTTCAACTGCAGATCCTGCTTGTAATCGCTGTAATGCTTTTGGGACACTATTTTTAAAACTGTATCTGTTTTTTGGGTATGTCTATCTCCCCTTGCCCACTGATTGCCATTTTTGGGATTTTGTCCACGTCATATAATCTTACAAAGTTATAATCTGATTGCATAGCTTTTATTGTGCTCCTAGCCAAACGACTAATATTGCTTAGGTGGAAGGATCAGAAACCTCCAACTCCTCTTCTTCCTAAAGTTGGAAAAAATTAGACTGTCTAAAGGTTTATCTAACCAGTTTAAAATTTGGGACCCATTTAGGACATGTATCCAAGAACATGTTTTATTGTCAGACATAGACTCTTGTTCTTGTTCCAGTAAATTGATTCTTTTTTTTCTTGAGTGCAAAGTAGAGTGTATTGTGTGCTACAGATTACACAATTGTAGTTTTTGTTAAGCCACATTATAATTTATCTTTTTATTTGTTGGTATGTTTTTTTGTCATTGTATGTGTTTAAGTTGATACTATCTGTATATTTTAAAATATAATTGTTTTGTTTTTGTCTTTTTTTACCTTAATTTGCTATAAAAGACATAAATAAAATTACATACATTTTTTGTAGAATTATTTTGATGAATAGAAAGTTTTAAAGTGTTTGTTTTAAATATAAATTATTTGTAATGGCATAAATGTTTTGTTAGCTGAACCAGTAAATTCAACCATTTTTTTCTTGCTTCTGAACAGCAGTGTGTATGTACATTGTACAATCAAACACTTAAGTAATGTTTACCACAAACTTCCTTTCATTCATAAATAAATAAATAAAATTATCAGCAGTAAGTTCCAAGTTTAATTGTCACAACAATGATTAACATGGCTATGTTGAATTAAAAGAGATTTAACCATACAAAGTCAACTAAATAACTATGCTAAAAAGATTGTTTTATTATTATTTTATAAGACTACATGGTTTCGGTTGGTGGGGAGTGGTTTAATGTATTTTATTTGTTACATTTAATTAAATTTTTTTTACATTTTGCTGACCCCTCACTTGATCACAGAACCTGATGTTGTGTTTTTCTCTTGCTCTCTCAGTAAAACCATACAGGTGAAGATTATTGATGATGAGGAGTATGAAAAAAACAAAAACTTCTACCTGGAGCTAGCAGAACCACGCATGGTGGACATGAGTCTTCAGAAAGGTAAACGCACACACATACACACACATTTTCCTCTTCTGCTGTTCTTTTAATCCAGTCATTCATTTCCTGATTCACTTCCATTCATCCAGTGACTCTTTATCAGGTTTTAAGAGCATATGAAAATCATTGTGGGTTTATGTTTGTTCTTCCATCTTGTTGTTATCTGAGACTACCTTTCAAAATGTTGTGGTGTTTAATTGCTTTGAAAGAAACAAATTTTCCAACATTGATAGTAAGAAATGTTTCTTGAGCCCTATTCAGCATAGATTATTACATTTTTACAAAGGATCGCGTGACACTGACTGATAGTTCACCCCCAAAAAAATAGCATTATTTACTCACCCTTCACTTGTTCTAAACCTATTTGAGTTTATTTCAAAAGAAGATATTTTGAAGAATGCTGGTAGTTTTTTGATGGTATTTTAATTTCTACTATGGAAGTCGATGGGGGGAGGGGGGACCGCGGTGGTGCAGTGGGTAGCACGTTTGCCTCACAGCAAGAAGGTCACTGGTTTGAGCCTCGAATGGGTCAGTTGGCATTTCTGTGTGGAGTTTGCATGTTCTCCCCGTGTTCGCGTGGGTTTCCTCCGGGTGCTCCGGTTTCCCGCACAGTCTAAAGACATGTGGTACAGGTGAATTGGGTATGCTAAAATTGACTAGTGTATAAGTGTGTGTGTGAATGTGTGTATGAATGTTTACCAGTTATGGGTTGGAAGAGCATCCGCTGCGTAAAACATATGCTGGATTAGTTGGCGGTTCATTCCGCTGTGGCGACCCCAGATTAATAAAGGGACCAAGCCGAAAAGAAAATGAATAAATAATTGAATGAATGAAGTCAATGGGTGCCAGCAACCAGCATTCTTCATAATATCTTCTTTTGTGTTCAGCTAAAGAAAGAAACTCATAAAGGTTTAAAACCACATGAAGGAGAGCAAATGATGAGGTCATTTTCATTTTTGGGTGAACTACCCCTTTAATATGAGCAGATGAAAATGCAAAAATGTGTCTTTGTTGGAGCCACAATGCAAACATAAACATGTAAAAACTAGCCGCCTAATAGCACAGGCTCATAATCTATTGCTTTATCAGGACTAGTTGTGTAACAGATCACAAATCTCATGGTTCGGATCACATAATGGTTTTTGAGTCACGCATTGGACCATTTTTCAGATCAGCAAGAAAAGGGGGGGACAAATGTAATTTGCTTTCAATTTATAACAAAAACATTACTGCAAGATACTTTTGGTTTTAACAAACAGAATTTAGAACCTGTAATTTTAATAAAAATCAAGAAATAACTAACTTTAAATGAAGTATTCAATACTTTGACCTTCGCTACTCTTCCTGATAATGCTAAATGTATAATGTATAGAAAATGTATCTAACTTAATTTTATACAACACATCATATTTATTTTTAGACTCATTTTCAAATAATGGTTCAGTAACTCCCTTATAAAGCTTCATGTTTCATTACTAGATGGATCATTTTTGAAGAATTATTCAGTGACATATTTTTGATGGTTGGTTAAATAATATTGGTTAAATAATGTAAATGCTACAGCTTTCAACAGCATCAAGTTTAAGTTATATGACAGTGATTAAACGGTGATTTTAATCTTTACCATAAATATCATATAATTATCTAAACTATATAGTGTTATTCCAGTACTTCTGTGATATTTCATTGTTTGTAACTAATTAAAAATGCTAAAAACTAAATCTCTTTCTTGATCAAACGCAGATTTGAATGAAGCACTTTGAAGGATTAATAAACACATGCAAATCATTATCATTTATAATTTGTTATGTGGGTGGTTGAATTGAGATCCCGATCTTTTAATGATTAATTGTGCAGCTTACACTGAATGCGTTAATGCAGGCTAAACAAGTAATGACAGAAAACCCCTTTAATAACCTAAGAGCGCATTTAGGTGCCACCCAACTTCTTCTGTCATCATTAAATTTTACAGGGAAGCCAAAATGCTTTCGTACATGCTTGCGATTTGTTTCTCAGTGATGGGTTGCAGTTGGAAGGGCATCCGCGTTTGCTGGATAAGTTGGCAGTTCATTCCGCTGTGGCGACCCCAGAATAATAAAGGGACTAAGGCGAACAGAAAATGGATGAATGATTATTGAACTGCTAGTTTGAGATTTTTTCTTGAGCCTATTGCCTAGACAAAAAATATTCTCCCAGTGGCATGGCCAAGATGGCCACCGAGTGGCCTGATGTGCCTTGAAGGGACTTTGACTCAAAGCACATGAATCCAGTGAAGACCCTCAGGGTTCGGCTATCAGACTGACTCATCTCCCACTCAACAGAGAAATCCTGCCATCATGCCTTTGTAATGTTTCAAAAATGGCAGTTTTCCTGTTTTTTTTCTTGCCATTTTTATACGCCTTGAGAGAGAAAACTATGTGAAGAATTAGCTAGAGGTATTGTGTTTTTACAGACTCTTTCGGAGTTTCGGTAAACACTGACCTTATACGCCAGTACAGGATCTCAATGGGTGTGAGAAATGAGTCTAAACACACACATATCAAGTAGCCTTTCAAAATCTCTCCATAAATCAAACAGACGTGTTCAATGCTACGAGCATCCACACTGCAGCGCTGCAGTACTGTGTGTGTCTGTGTGTGTGTGTGTGTGTGTGTGTGTGTGTGTGTGTGTGTGTGTGTGTGTGTGTGTGTGTGTGTGTGTGTGTGTGTGTGTGTGTTTGCATGTATGCATGTGTCCTTGTCCCAGTATTATACCCTTCAGAAAGAATGAGAGATGAAGAACAGCTGGTCTTCTCAGTTTGAGCTCTCATCTCGCCTGGACAACATTAAACAACCTACTTATTAACTTACCTAAGCACAGAAAAACAACATGTTGGCTTGTCTCCTCACTTGTGTGCTTGTAAACAAGCAGTTTATTAATTATTCAAAAGATATTTCTTTATTTCCGTGCCAACACGGACTTGGGTTAGAATTCATTTAGAATTTCAAAAAGAAAAAAATCTTCCTCAAAGTCAGATATATGCGCATTCATAACAATAATTAGCTTTGACAACCAGTAATAAGCAATTACTTTTGTGTTTGAACATTCTAGTCCTGTTTCCATGGAAAACCACATTGTTAATTGTAGGAATGTTCCATATTTTTCTGAAAAGCAGGTCACACGTGAATGTAAGTCTCCCTGGGTCAAAACAGCATTGTTGAGAGGAAAAACACACACACAAACAAGTCGCTGATTATAAATTAATTTGCAAACACTATAAATATGTATTGTATACTCACTTCATTCTTATTCCTCAAAAGGCCAAGTAAAAATCAATCAATAAAAAGTTCATTAAAAATAAATGAATGCAATTAATTAATTAGTTTTTTATATAGACAGAGAAACTATTGTATCAAGCAAGATTTTGAAACTTAACCAGTAACAGAAGACACATCACTTATTTTTCTTTTTTCAACTTCCTACATTAAAACATGACTTCAGAACTGCTGATCCTGCACCCTCACTGCAAAATATGTAAGGGCAGTTGAGGAAACATTCCTACTTATATATTATATCCTCTTATAAACCAAAAAGCTGCATGGATAAAATGAGAATCAAGATTTTTTTATTAATCAGAATAAATAAAGAAAGAAAGAAAGAAAGAAAGAATCAAATTTAAAGAAAAATAATGTGATGTGTGTTGTTGTATATTATATAAATAGTTATTTAGCAAAACATATTTTTAGCTTGAAAAAAAAATCAACAATGACTTAAATTACATTTTAAACCTGATAGTATTAATCTGTGGGTTAACCTGGAGCACAGTGGTCGACTCGAGCGCAGGGAAACCGCTGATGCTTCAGTACGTCAGCATGTTTTTTCATTTCTGCTCTGGACAGTAGATGAGAGGAGAGTCAGTTCTTCTCTGAAAATTATTTTCCCTGACGAGGGGTGCATTCTTAACAGGATTTAGTTACGTATGGGATTGGCTTCATTCAGGCTATGTGTATAAGACAGGGTGAGATTAAACAACTTAGGTGAACTTGGCAGCAAATCATTTCATCAAACATTTTTAGTGCCACTAATTGCACATTTGTCTTTGAAAATACCACAAAATCTCCAAAAAGCAATGTAAAATCACACACTTACTGTTCTTCCACTGATTTATCAGGGGTCGCCACAGCAGAATGAACCACCAATTACTCTAGCATATGTATTATGTGCTGGATACCCTTCATCGTTATTTCAATAGCGCTTTTTTTTTTACAATATAGATTGTGTCAAAGCAAGTTTCACTTTTCACAGTTGAAGTTTAGTACAGTTCAGTGTATTAATGTAAATGTCACAGCTGAAAACTCAAACACTGAAGAGAAAATCCAACAATGTCACAAACTAAGCAAGAAACAAACTTCATCAATTGACGAAAGTGAAGGAAAAAACACTTGAGAAAAATCAGGTTCAGCTGGGCATGACCAGTTCTCTGGCCAAATGTCTTGTACAGAGCTGCAATCTAGGTGCTGGAGGCTTGCAAATACACCCATACACTACCTGACAAAAGTCTTGTCATCTATCCAAGTTTTAGGAACAACAAATAATAAAATAACAAAAAACTGCATATATACATCTCTGAAATGACTCAAATAACTTATTAATAAAGTCATCTAGAATGACAAAGAAAGAGTTCCTGCAGGACTTCCAGAGTTCATCAATATTCGTTGGATTCATCTTCAATGCCTTCTCCATTTTACCCCAGAATTGCTTAATAATGTTCATGTCTGGTGACTGGGCTGGTCAATCCTGGAGCACCTTTACCTTCTTTACTTTCAGAAACTTTGATGTGGAGCTAAAGTATGAGAAGGAGCGCTATCCTGGTGAAGAATTTGCCCTCTCCTGTTGTTTGTAATGTAATGAGCAGCACAAATGTCTTGATACCTCAGGCTGTTGATGTTGCCATCCACTCTGCAGATCTCTCGCACACCCCCATACTGAATGTAACCCCAAACCATGATTTTCCCTTCACCAAACTTGACTGATTACTCTGAGAATCTTGGGTTCATGTGGGTTCCAATAGGTCTTCTGTGGTATTTGTGATGATTGGGATGCAGTTCAACAGATGATACATCTGGAAAATCTACCTTCTGCCACTTTTCCAAATGATCAATCAGAAGTCGTTATTAAGTTATTATTTGTTGCTCTTATAACTGGGATCAACGACAAGACTTTTTGTCAGGTAGTGTAAAGAAAACACTCATACACTCTCTCATTCACACACACACACACTCATTCACTACGGCCAATTATACTTTTACCCAATTCACCCAGAGCACCTGGAGGAGAACACACAAAGACAGGAAGAACAAGAAAAAAACACAAAGAAAGCTCTCCTGGCCCGGAGATTTGAACCAGCGACCTTCTTGCTATGAGGCGACAGTGCTAATCACTGAGCCACCATGCTGCCCTCAATGTAAAATCATTTTTACAAAAATGTCATCTCAATCCATGTATTTTTCATTAGCCTACGCTGGAAATGGAGTGATATAATTGAGGCGAGACGCGAGAGCAGAGATCTAGCAGACTATCTATTGCACTGCGTCTGTGTGCGATTAACATCATGTGGAGCCCAAACTGTCCACATGCCACACACGAGTGTATTTAAAGAGAAGATAAGCAGAAGTGAAGCATTTTATCACATAGAATATCCAACGCTTCACTAAAACATGACCTCACTGAGAAAATGTGTGTGTGAGAGAGATCTCTGCATTCACATGTGTGCATTGAGGAAATAGCTGCGAATGAGCCAACGACAAGGGAGTTTTCGTCTGAATATCGACACCTACATCCCACGAACCCATTACCTCACCGTCTGGTATCTGTTGCCAGGGCAGCATCAGCTGTTGCTGGCGCTAATGTGCCACACAATCTGAACTGTTGAATCGAAGAATAGTGAGAGAGAGAGAAGATGACGAACAGATGAAAAGAATTCCTTGGTAAATCTGACACATCTACGCATTTAATCACCAAGCAGATATGTTGAAATGCTGAGAGCCGACGACGCTACACAAATTACAGGTTAATAACGTGCATCAAGACACCCCCAACTCTACTCGCAGAGCATAAATTACAGGCTTATTTACACATCCAGCTCCTCATTATGGGTCGATATTTTCATCTCAGCACACACACATACATACACGCACTTAATCAAAGCTTGTTTGTTCGGCGTCTCATTCATCCTCAGCAACAGAAAATTACAGCACTGATTACAGAACTATTAAAGTCATTACACGCAGAGAGAAAGGAAAAGTAATGGGGAGACAAACAACACGATTCCTATAGATGGTACTCATATTAGCGTTAATGTGTGTGGGTCAGAGTTCTGGATTAATAAATGTTGTAAAATTATCTTTGTTGTTAATTCTGGATGCATAATGCATAGACTAATTAAAACCTGGCTGTTACGGAAATAGTTCTGAAATTAAATGAAAATGCAGGCCTTTATTTAGACCAGTGGTTCTCAAACTGTGCTACTCATAACACTAGTGGTACGTGTGCTTCCTTTTAGTGGTACACGGAGGAATTGCTGAATAATAAAAGAAAATTAACACACTTTTTATCCTTTGACCTGTACGATAACACCAATGTGATCAGCATTGGCTGTTCCCATAGATATATACACTAGATATCGCATACGGACCCTGAGCATGCGTCAATAGCGCTGCCATATTTGTACAGGGCTCCCAGGACAAAAATCATTCAACTGCACTAGTCAAGACTAAATCCAATCTAAAGATGCTGGACTTTAGCGCTGTGTAGTAACGGGCAAACAAAGAAAACGAAGCACAAAGGCAGAACATTTTTATAGATAAGATTTCGTTTTTTACGATTTTGTATGTTACGAATTTTTGTGCTAAACACAACGTTATTGATGATAATACAGTCACTCACTGCACTGACCATAAGGTAAAGTAGCACCAACTTGCACTAAATTAAAGCTTTATGCTAGTTTGGTTGAATAAAATCAGCAAACAATGTAGATGAAATATGATAACAAGACGCTGCGGTGCCAGAAACTTGTATTATAGTCGGCTAAGTGAAATAACAGCTAGTTTTTGAAATAACTTAAGGGTGCCTGATAACAGAACAGTGCCTGCGCCTCAATGTGTACAGTGTCCACCCCAAATTATTGAAGATTACAAATGTTATATACCATTTAGATCAGAAAGTTGGATATGCACATTGAGATGCAGGGATATCGATGCTTCACATGAGTCATTCATAACGGAGATTCATTCACAAACGAATCACTCCCTCCGTTAGCATTAGAAGTGAAAGCAGGTGTTTTTAGGACATGAATTAGCTCAAATTTAACAGGGAGGGTGGATAATACATTTCTATGCACATAAACACATGCTCTTTGTAGGCAATGCTTGTGTGGTCTCTCATCCATCAATATAGAAAAGTGATGTAATATGATAATTTTCGTAATTTAAATAAATATTTGCATACTGACCACCGAGAAAACTCCAGATCATAGATATATGTATATATGTGTCTATATCTCTGGCTCTGGATGGCCAATCCTCCACTGCACCTTGGTCCCACATTCATTTTAAAGGAGCGCTACTCTGTACTAAAATGACGGCTCTATTGACACATTCCTTCCTATAGACAACAACAGTGTAGGTGACATCTAATGTAAATATCTATGGGCTGTTCCCTGAAGCCTACGATCACACCGGTGTGATTAGAATGTTTACTTTAGTGCATCGCGTCATCAACTGCTAAAAATCTACCAGCTTGGCGCAGATCCAGAGGTAAAATAATTATTTCAAATGTGTGTTCGTAGTTGTGTAAAATAATGCGTGTTTTCAATATATAAAGTTATCTGTTTTGTAAAGCAGAGTGGCTTTCGGTTTAGTTTGTTACCTCACATTTAGGATAATTCAGACATGATTAAAACGGCGCAGGACACAGAACATAGATTCAAGCAACTTTGCCATGCTTGAAGCTCAGGGCAGAATAGTATCCATGTGCGGTTAACGCGAACTCCATGGTTCACTTAAGATGTGATCTCAATCGTTATTGAGTAAAGTGTAAATATGTAAAGTTAATGTTTAGATTTCAAAGATTGTTATATGTACATGCAACATATTTCAAAAATTGTTTATATATGGATATGATGACATTATAGCCTATATTTATGAGGTCCAACAACATTTCCAGGATTGGATGAATAGTACTATATGTTAATACTTTACAAGTACAGCAGTTTTCTTTTTACTTTTTAAGAGCAGTACCATTTTTAATTCACTTTTAAAAACACATTTTAAATTAAACGTTGACGTTTATTTTGTTTGGATGTTTTACCTGTAAGCACCGTTAATGTTCAAACTAGTTATAACATTTAAAGTGGCTGACAATAATAAATATTCTTAATAATAGGAATTAATCTGCCTCGTTTTTGAACTGTGGAGAGCTGTAGCTGTTTAATCAGGCCTACTATGCTACTGTATTTTAATACTGGTCATTATGGTGGTACATGGAGAGACAATTTTTTTCTGAGGTGGTGCTTGGTGAAAAAAGTTTGAGAACCACTGATTTAGACCAACTGTTTTCAAGCAGTGAGGTGAAATAATTAAAAAAATAGATTTTGTATTTAATTTCTTGAAAACGCTGCAATTATCCTGATGTTATAGCTCTAAAAGTGCAGTTTCTAGTTCTGGAGAAGTTGTGTAAAGTATAAAACCCGGTCATCAGTCTGACATGTAATCAGTTAATCGTTCGTTAAGGAATGTTGTGATTAATCATCAAGAATCTATGCTGTATAATTCACGTGCTTGTGGAAATCCAGCGTTTAGTTGATCCCGCTCATTGTCACAGCTTTAAACACAGCTGTTTCTTTTTTTCCATGAGAGGGTTTGGCATCATGACAAGTTTATTTTCAGACAGGCCATTAAATAACATGACACGCACTTCTTCTAAAAATCCTGTAGAGTTCAACCAATGACATGATGACTTCAAAACTCAAGAACTATTTTCAGACGTTCAGGCAAAAGTCCATGGGTGTGATATTTGAGGCTGAGACTATGAAGCACTTAATTATATTTGAGGACAGTGGGGTTGCTGAAGTCAAAAAGGTGAAAACTATTGATTCATTCACCCTGATGTCCTTCCAAACCTACATGGCTTGCTTTCCTCTGTATAACATGAAGAATATTGAAATTAACTTGGACAGTCTATCAAAATATGGCTTTCGAAACCTTGTGTGCACCAAACAAGCAGACTATAACCCCAAAATAGGTGAGTATCGTGCCTCTTCCAAATGAACTTTGATAAGATTCAACTGAAAAAATGAAAGCAGCACAAACCAAAGACATCTAAACAAACCAAAAACAACACACAATGTTGCAAGATGCAACCATAAAAATGGCAAGACTGTACAAGCACGTGTTTTCTCATATCATTCTCATAGTCATATGTTCACACATACAACAACTGTGTTTAGCCAAGCACAAAACATTTGTTCTGAAAGTTCAGTAAGTTCTGTTACAAAATATGTGTCATAAAAGCTGTTGTTGATTTAGCGTCTTTCACTTCGGTCTATAGAAAACCATGTTAAAACATGGCGTGGTGAGCTTTAGTCTTCCTGCCTCTCTCCTTTTTCAAAATAAGAGTCCCACATACATACATAGTGAAGGGTGATTTATACTTCTGCGTCAAGTGCATGCATATGCACCGGTGCAGCCTTCGTGCATAGCCCTCACCGTGGCTGACGCCGATGCTGACGTGCACCTCTCAAAAATGTAACTACACGTTGCAACAACTAGTAGCACATGCTCTGTGATTGGTTGGTTTGGAAGCTGTGACGAGTGTGAGTTGTGCTGAGAGCCCCAAGCCTGATGGAGTGAGTGTTTGCAAGTGTCGAGTCCTGTGAAGGAGCTCCAGATGGAAACTTTTGTTTTGTGTTAATCCTATGATTAAAGTTGTTGCGCGTCTGCTGGTTCCCGCCTCTGAATGAGTGAGTTTTAGTGACTCGTAAGCTGCATTCGAATTCGCTTGCTACTCAGTAGGTACTGCATTTGAATTTAAATGTACTACTCAACCGTTAGAAAATGGTTCGTTCTATACAGTATGAATATGAGTAGTATGAATGGACTACATCCGCCATTTTGTCATCATCATGTGACCTACCCGCTCCAGTTGCGTTGCTTCACTCCCATACATGAATTCTCTCATGGTGCACTATCGGATAGCGTAGCGTCCATCCGGCGAATGTCGCCAGAAGTAGTAGGTCGTTCAGGTAGTTCTCACATACTGTTTTTCGAATACAATGAAACCGCATACTTCCATATTATATAGTACGCTAAAATCAGTATGCGACTCGAGTAGTATGTCCGAATTCATAGAATTAGAAAATCAGTATGTGAGAAATACCTGGATGACTTACTACTTCCGGCGAGATTCCGAAGTGCGCATCCCATGCACGCTATGCTATACCATGATGCCCTGTGAGAGAATTTATGAATGGGAGTGAAGCGACGCAACTCACGAGGGTAGCTCACGTGATCATGACAAACTGGCAGATATAGTACGTCCGAATTCCATTCACATACTGCTCACATTCATACTGTAAAGAACGTAGTACGTAGTATTAAGTAGAACGTTTAAATTCAAATGCAGTACCTACTGAGTAGTAGGCGGTTTTGGTTGCAACCTATGACTTTGGACATATACTCAGCTCACATACTGCTTTTAGCATACTATATAGTATGGAAGTATGCGATTTCGGATGCAGCAGTAGTCAAATGTAAAATGTTGTGGCCAATCAATCAAATAAAAAATCTACTATGTGTAACAGTCTGTTTTGTTCTGATTGGCCTGTTTTCCACTGCCATTTTACACTTATGGGATTTTCAGGTTCATGGTGTGCTATTATATATATATATATCATTCATTCATTCATTCATTTTTTCCGGCTTTGTCCCTTTATTAATCTGGGGTCGCCACAGCGGAATGAACCGCCAACTTATCCAGCATATGTTTTACAAAGCGGATGCCCTTCTAACTGCAAACCCCTTACTGGGAAACATCCATACACACTCATTCACACACATACACTACGGACAATTTTAGCTTACCCACTTCACCTATAGCGCATGCTTTTGGACTTGCGGGGGAAACCAGAGCACCCGGAGGAAACCCACGCGAACACGGGGAGAACATGCAAACTCCACACAGAAATGCCAACTGACCCAGCCGGGACTCGAACCAGCGACCTTCTTGCTGTGAGGCGATTGTGCTACACACTGCCTAGGTATATCTAGATTTTAATTTTATGGCACCTTTATAACAATCTAATAATACAGAAACTTCTTTTCTCAGGATTAAAGGACAGACATTATAATTAGCTCAGTGTAACAGCCACTGAAATCAATGTAAAAACATGCATTAATCCAAACTGGAAAGCAAGCGCACACGTGTGTAATTAGCGTATCCTCAGCACCACTTTGTATTGTCGCCACATCACAAATGTTACTACGACACTCCCGTTGCCACGGGCAACCACCTGCTTCGGCACCCTGGATCACATCTGATCACATCTGCCCGCTCACACCTGTCCGGCTCCAGAGTCTGGACTGTGTGATGAAATGCCACAGGCTGCAAATATTTATACTCATGTTTACCTGAGCAAATAAATCCTGTCCAACATCTCACTGCATTTCCCTCCACCATTATCTGTCTAATGTGCTCTTCATGTCATTCCACCCCTCCCTCTCTTTCTCTTTCTCTGTTTTTTTCCACACACAGCTCTGTTATTAGCTGATGGTAAGTTGGAGCGTAAATGCTTGAATGTGTGTTTTATAAGGTAAAATGAGGCACAAATTGTGGTCTCATCTGCCTCACCTTCACATGCATGAGAAGATAAGCTATGTGTTGAAGATGGTAATCTCAACTTTCAGTTGGTGTGTGTTTGGTGAGTGTTGTGCTTGTTATTTCTTCAACTCAAAGGTTCAGTCAAAGTAAGTTTGGCTATTAATCTGTGTGTTTGCATGCGTAGACTTTCTAATAAGAGAAATTTTAGTGACACTCTGCTGCTTCATTCATAAAACAAAAGCAGAGCCAATTTCTGCATAAATAGTTCGTAAAAAGTAGTGTTATGTAAGTAGTCACATTCAATTGGATGAGACGAGTTACGTAAGCATGATTTTATGAACATTTTGCACAAATTCACTAGGCTTGTTTCATGAATGAATCTTTTTGACTAAATGCTGTAAAATAAGACTTTCTTAGTATCTCCAGTACAAATATGTAAATCAAGATATACTTACTTAAGTAGCAAAATGGTTTGTCACTTAAATTTGTACAAATTAATTGAGTTCATTCTTTAAAAAAGGAAAAATATCAGGATGTCAAGAAAATATCTTGTTTTTGTCTTTGAGTTAAGTTTACATATGGGACTCCAGTAAGATATACACTCACCAGCCACTTTATTAGGTACACCTGTCCAACTGCTCGTTAACGCAAGTTTCTAATCAGCCAATCACATGGCAGCCGCTCAGCGCATCTACACATGACATGGTCAAGACGATCTGCTGCAGTTTAAATCGAGCATCAGAATGGGGAAGAAAGCTGATTTAGGTGACTTTGAACGTGGCATGGTTGTTGGTGCCAGACGGGCTGGTCTGTGGGCACAAATGCCTTGTTGATGCCAGAGGTCAGAGGAGAACGGCCAGACTGATTCGAACTGATAGAAAGGCAACAGTAACTCAAATAACCACTCGTTACAACCGAGGTATGCAGAAGAGCATCTCTGAACTCACAACATGTCCAACCTTGAAACAAATGGGCTACAGTAACAGAAGACCACACCGGGTGCCACTCCTGTCAGCTAAGAACAAGAAACTGAGGCTACAATTCACACAGGCTCACCAAAATTGGACAATCGAAGATTGGAAAAAACGTTGCCTGGTGTGATGAGTCTCGATTTTGCAACATTCGGATGGTAGAGTCAGAATTTAGCATCAACAACATAAAAGCATGGATCCATCCTGCCTTGTATCAACTGTTCAGGCTGTAATGGTGTGGGGGATATTTTCTTGGCACACTTTGGGCCCATTAGTACCAAATTAGCATCGTGTCAATGCCACAGCCTAGTATTGTTGCTGACCATGTCCATCCCTTTATGACCACAGTGTACCCATCTTCTGATGGCTACTTCCAGCAGAATAACGTGCCATGTCAAAAAGCACAAATGATCTCAGGCTGGTTTCTTGAACATGACAATGAGTTCACGGTACTCAAATGGCCTCCACAATCACCATTTCTCAATCCAATGGAGCACCTTTGAGATGTGGAAGAACGGGAGATTTACATCAAGGATGTGCAGCCGACAAATCTGCAGCAACTGCGTGATGCTATCATGTCAATATGGACCAAAATCTCTGAGGAATATTTCCAGTACGTTGTTGAATCTATGCCATGAAGGATTAAGGCAGTTTTAAAGGCAAAATTGGGTCCAACCCGATACTAGTAAGGTGTGCCTAATAAAGTGGCCGGTAAGTGTAAGTTCTTGTTTAAAGCACAAAATCACTTGCTTCGTTTTTTAGATCTTGAATTAAGAAAATAAGACTTAATATAAAACATTTTTTTTTTTTTTTTAAGTAATTGGATCTTGATTAAATAATTAGCCAAAAGAAGACAAAATGTTCAGAAAAAACACACTTCTGAATGTTTATAGTGATATTAAATATTCAGAAATGAACAGTATGTGAATATTTGATTGATTTATTAAGTGTTTAAATTAAAAAAATCCTTTATTGGGCCAAAAAGTTCCCCAAAAAAGATGCATGTTGAGTTTTTTAATTGAAATCATTGTTTAATTAAGTCTTCATTACTAATATGACACAAAAGTTTCTCTCGGTTTTTTCATCTCTTGTAGATATTCAAGACAGGAAGTTGTCATCAGAGGAAGAGGAAGCGAGAAGAATAGCAGAGATGGGAAAGCCTATATTGGGCGAGCATTCAAAAATTGAGATCATCATCGAGGAGTCATATGAGTTTAAGGTACACTCGGACCAGCAGATATTTTCATTACAAAAGATTTTTGATATGCCTGCCTATGTTTTGTAATTCATCTGTTTTTGTGTTTTGCTGTAGAGTACAGTAGATAAGCTGATTAAAAAAACTAACTTGGCATTGGTCGTGGGCACAAATTCTTGGAGAGAACAATTCATGGAGGCCATAACTGTCAGCGCAGGTGACTATCAACTCTGAACTTTACAAGTGTCATTAAACATTTATATTACAAACACACACAAGAAATCATTCATCATATTAGGTTCATTTTTGATGGGTCATGGAGTAATGGTGCTCAAAGGATCACAGGAATAAATTATTTTTTTTAAATATATTTAAATAAAAAGTAGTTATTATATACTGCATTGCTGTACATATACATTGATTTCACAATATCATATCACCGTGTTGCAACACAGACTCATTGTGAAAACGTACCCCCATATGCATTTCCGGAGAGCGTAGCTGCATATAGCTGCATTTAGTCTTTTAAACGAACGCTATGTGGCAGTATGATGCCACCGACAGCTTCTGTTTCTTTTCACGCTACTAGCTGACTACTTACCTCCATGTGGACGGCTTTTCTGCTGTTACCAGTTTGCCCAGTAGCTCACCATGTACGTCAGCAGACTTGAGAAGGAGGGAGGAGTTGACTGGGACGACAGGGTTCGAGTCCGGCAAAGAACGGTTCCAGAAAGCAGATAAAACAAAAGCAAAAAATAAAATAAACAAGTAAAGAACATGGTAAGATCTGAAAACATGGTAAAAATCAGGCGAGGGTTTTTCTTTTTCTGGATTGCTTTTGAAAACACTATCAGTTGGGTTTAGGGAAGGGGTATCGGTCGGTCGGTCAGTTGGCAGCGGCCTCTGGTGGATTTACACGAGAACAGCAGGTGCGTATGGCACTCGCGAGAGAAATTTGAGATCTGAAAAAGTGTACACAGTTGCCTCTAGTGGATTCGAGAAAACTGCAAAAAAGTACCTCCTGGGACGTATTTCTTAATCTCCAAAAATGTATATAGGGGTACGTGTCAATAAAGAGCCTGGGACGTTATTTTGAATCATATTTTAAAATCCTATCAAATGGTAGAGTGTCCAAGTGCTTTGTTTTGAGGTAAATCTAAGAAGACTTTAAATCTTTCATTACTTTTTTCTGGGTACTTTTTTTTTGCATAGAATAAATATTGATACCCAAAAAAAGCCCATGTGATTAATTGGAATCCTAAAATGCTTACAATTGAACAATTTATAAATGCTTTAATGTCTCCATATAAAATTTTTATTTTTTTTTTTTTGAAAGAAATGCTTTGTGATCTGAACATCCATCCATTTAAATACATTTTGTGGTTTAATATTCACAAACACAAGTCTATATTGCAATTTGTTTAGGTGCACAGTTCTACTTTTGAAATTTGCCATATTCAATCATATTCCTGAACTTATACAGTAGATCCCGTTGTTATGGCTGGATTCAATGGTTCTGTCTGTTTTTCCACATTGCAGAAATCTTAAGGACCCTACTTTTTGATGACATGTAATAAAAGCTTACATCTTAGTTGTTATGTAAACATAAACTCATGGTCATACTGCACACACACACATTTATTTTTATCTGTTGTGACACATCACACGGCCCACATGAAGACTGTGCCCACAACACTCCTACACGGATCTACTCATTCTACAACCCTAATGTGTCCATTTTCTAAACATCTTGACTAATTTGATAGCAGCTTCAGCTTTCAGTTAGAGTGTATTATTATCAGCTCCTTTACATTTGTTTTGGTTTATGTGTGACAATTTCAACTGAAAACTGAATACAGGGCGTGGCCTATCCTCTCTAACAAATAGCCAAGGGAGATTTGTTTATATCACATCTCTGCTAATCAGAGTCAATAAATTAAAGCATATTTTAGTCATTAGAGCCACAGTCTGTAATAGCAGAGTTTTAAAAGTAGTTTTAAAATACTGCATTCAGTGTCTAATTTGATCGAGTACAATATGTTTTGTGGTCAGCACCAACTTGCGCATAGACTGTGTGTGTGCATTTTTATGACTAATAAATGTGAAGGAGTTCAGATCAACACAGCTATCATTTATTATTTTCTTATATATGCAAATGTTTAGGCCAGAGATGCCCACACTAGGGCTTGCGGGCCAACTTTGGCCCATTGTACACTTTAATTTGATGGGGATGGTTAAGAGATTTGATATTATTTCAAATCTGATGTAATTTTTTGTTTATTTGTTTCACTGTTAAAATCTAACAATAATTAAATGTTTCAGTGAAATAGTGGAACTTAAAGGTGCTGTATGTAAGTTTTTGACTCTTGTAAAGCATAAAAATAATATAATATGTTTGCAGATATTAAAAAAACATGAACAATGAACATTCTTGTTTATCTGAAGAACAATGCTGAAGTCATTTTCAAAGCTGATATTCTGCTTTGAAAATGTGTTTTCCGTGCCGGAACATCTGTCTTTGTTTTGGTCTCTTTAACCTGCCCAATGCCAGTTTAAATGCGAAATGCGACCTCTGGTGGACAGTGGTAGACTCCGAAATGAGACTTAGATTCAGAGTTCCACATGAGGTTATTAATAAGCAAATAATATAAATATTATGAGCGTAAACATTAGGTTAGCAGGTTACATTGTAACCCCGTGTCCTAACAACACGCTACATGACGAGATTTGCAGTGAAAAGCGATTTGGCTGTTTGCACCAGACGAAACACGACAGAAATTTAAATACAGCCATTCAGAAGCCCAGAATATGCACTCACTCACGAAATGGTAAGGTTTATAATCGAATTAATTCATATTAAACCTCTTTAACCTTATTAAATGCAGATGCTGAATCATGTGTTGGTTTTAAATCACAGTTCTAAAGTTCAATTTTAAATGGTTTATTATTTGCTGCTGCTTTCAGTAGTATGGCGATAAATGTCATGTAAAATGCCATTCAAACTCACATTATCAGCATTTAACACTGAATAAAGCACATGAGGTGTACCAGAGGTAAACATTGTCACTTTTCTGTTGTTTAGCTGCAAGAAATAGAAGCCATTTCAAAAATGTAAATTTCAGGTGTTGGTTAGAACAAAAACTCAATTTAATATGTAAAATGTTCCTTCTATCGTGTGTCATTTCTTTTATTTAGAACATGATTTAAATATGCCTTTAGCCTTGATCGTCACCAGGCTCGCTCCTTGGTCCTCAATCTGGCAACCTGCGCTTATGTCTGTTTTTATCGGGGATGCAATACCTAGTTTAACCACTGGGTGTCAAACTTACATACTGCACCTTTAATCATATTTAGTTTAAATGTACATACTGTCACCTGACGAATAGAGGACCATGCAAAGGCAGATTCTGCATCAGCATTGAACTCTATTGAGTTATAAATGTGATTGTTTGTTTTTATTGCATTAATTTATAACTTAAGAAGTTATATTGCATTAGTTAATACAATTTATAGTAATGTTCATTCATTCATTTTCTTGTCGGCGTTGTCCCTTGCGGGGTCGCCACAGCGGAATGAACCGCCAACTTATCCAGCACGATTTTACGCAGCGGATGCCCTTCCAGCCGCAACCCATCTCTGGGAACTATAGTAATGTTTTCTAGTTATTTTAAAATATTATGAAATTACCTAGAGCAAATGGCTCTGTTACATGTGAATAAGTCATAGCATTTAGTGTCTCTTAGGACATAAAATATAGCATTTGATTGGTTAGAAGATCTGAAAGAAGTAATTAATGACGCCATGACAATCATTGACAGGCCAGTAGCCAGGGGGATTTCGGGTGGTTCGAAAGACCCACCTCCCACTTACAAAGGTCTAGAATTTGTCCGATACATTAGCTCATTTGTCCGATGCTATTCCATCATAAATTGTGAAAATAACCCATCGAAGAAGGTTTTAAGACCAAGTGGAATCATCTGTTGGCTGTCGTGACTTCAGCTAATCAGTTTTGGCCAGTGCAAACAATTATTTTTCATAACTCCAAGAAAACATACAATCTGACGAAAGTTAAGTCATCTTTCACTACTGACCTACTGTATTGTTGTTAAATAGAGAAAACATTTTACAAGTAACTTTTATTCTAAATCTTGGACCTTATTCATGAAACAAAAAATGATCAATAAAAAGGTGTGAAGCACAAAAGGCGGCCCATATTAAAGTTAATTTTAGTTCTAATCAGGCGGTTGTTATCTATAAATTTTCAAATTAACTTTTTTGCAAGAGAAAAATCTAGAGAAATTGTGAAGCTCTACATTATTATTGTCTATTTATTTGCTATTTATTTATTCAAATGGCCAAATTTTAATTGATGAAAGTTGAATGTGCTGGCCAGATTGTTATTTGCCTAATAAATGAACATAAGCTACAGTTTTTAATTAAAAAAAATAAACCATTTCATTTTTCTTAATGATAAATCATGTAATAAATTAGTATTTTAAAGTATGTTTTTTTTTTAAATCTGTAAGAAAATGTTTTGGTACATCTAACTGTTTGGTTCTGATGATCATCCGACAAGCTATTTAAACAAAAAGGTGCTTAATGTCGTTAAAATGCAGTATTTAAACCTCATAATTAAATAGAAAATGAGGCGAATAACTGCAAATAGGTCCACTTTTTGAGAAAAAAGAACCACCCCTTTTACCAGGCTGGATACGGGCCTGATTGATCTATATTAACAGAAGGAAAATGCAAGTTTTGAATGCTTGCTGGTTTCTAAATGATTCCAAATTTTGTTTTGGAGCACACTAGCTAAATACTAAAACCCAAAAAATGTTAATTTTGAATGCAATTGGACTTCCACATGTTAGTCTTTTATGACCAGTGTTGAAATATAAGCACAGCTCTTGCCTTGTCTAGCCATCAATTACGTGACTATCAATCAGCCTGCGTTACCAAGGCAACAAGACCCCTCAATCCAAAAGATGGCTTTGGTCAGGTATGGAAGCTGTACAATGACAAAACAATACTAACATTTTTCATTTTGTTTTGTTTTTTTCCCCCTACCATGTTCTCCTTTCTTTTCTTTCTCTCTCTCTCTCTTTCTCTCTGCATTTATCTCAGGAGATGAGGATGAGGACGAGGGTGCAGAGGAGCGTCTGCCGTCTTGTTTCGACTATGTCATGCACTTCCTGACGGTGTTCTGGAAGGTTCTGTTCGCCTGTGTTCCGCCCACAGAATACTGGAACGGATGGGCCTGCTTCATCGTCTCCATCATCATCATCGGTCTTCTGACTGCTGTGATCGGTGACCTGGCCAGTCACTTCGGCTGCACTATCGGCCTCAAGGACTCTGTCACTGCTGTGGTGTTTGTAGCTCTGGGAACATCCATCCCTGGTGAGTTTTACTTGAAAAAAAAGATCCTGTGAAGTGCTTTGAAATGTGCATTTTGGATTCGATGTTTGATGTAATCTCAACCGAAACACAAAGAGAGGGTGGCACATAGTGTAGCTCTTCCTCTTTTAAAAAAAAAAAAAAAAGCCAAAAAACTGTTTTGTTTTATCACCGCTCTGCCAGTAAGAGTGATAGAGCTCAAGTGCATCAAATGTGAAGTGTCTTGAAGGGGGCGGGGCATGCCAGATACTAGAGAGCATTTGATTGGTCATGATTTAATGGGAAACTGAAGTATGAGGTGACGTGAATAAAATCATTGGTTCATTTAGGTGGTAGTGACAAACTACAAGCCTTACATGTTTATATCAGTTTTATATCTTCTAAACGAGAATATTGTCACTGTTTTGGAGTTTACTAGCTTATAGATCTCCTACAAACTAACAATACGGATACGAACATCTAAAAAACTTTATTTTATTTATTAATTTCATGGGACCTTTAAAAGGGTCATCATTTACAGTACTATTGGAGAGTTTGGGATCAGTGACAAAAGACATTAATGCAATAGTTTATCCAAAAATGCTAATTTGCAGTTAATTCACTCACCCTTAGGCCATTGAAGATTTAGATGGCTTTTTTTCTTCAGTAAAACAAACTGAATCCATAGTCCTTAGTGATTTATACAATGCAAATCAATGGTCACCCATTTCTGAGATAAAAAATAAACACAATAAATACAAACTAGTCCAAATCAATCCCCATCCCAGCAAACTGTTTTGTGTTTAATAGACATCTAAACGTAGACAGCTTGGCTAAAACAAGGCTAAACTTGGGCTGTCAGTGAAAATCTAATAGACATTTAGGAATAGCCCAAAACTAGACTAGTCGTCAGATTAGAGAGACTTTATATGTGTAGTCGTTCATTTCTGTGTATTTGATGACTAGTTTTGGCCTATTCTTAGATTTTCACTGAAAGCCCAAGTTTAGCCTTGTTTTAACCAATACGACTATGTTTAGACGTCTATTAGACATCTTTTAAAAACAAAAGGTCAATTGGAGGTCGATTGTTTTGTGCAGGAAATAGCATTATTTACAATATTATTAGCTTTAATCCACAGCCTGGGCAAAAAGTTCATGGTCACTTCTGGTCGCTTGATGACGTATGCATGAGCACGCATTCAGGCATGAGGTGACAAGAGATTGAGGAGGCACATTTTTGCCAAAACGGTTCTTACCTGTGATTGTCCAAGGTGGCAACTGCTATAAATTACACTCACTTTGATGAATGAACTTGGGTCTGTACGTGCGCTCGCACATAGTTCATCAAGCAAACAGAAGCTTGTGCTCACTACACTCTTGCGAGCACCGAGAACTGTTAGTAATGTTCAAATTCCTACATGGACTGATTGTTTTGCTTCACAAGACATCAGTTTGTGACCAGGAGCCATGACTATTTATTTAAAATGGTTTGTAATGTAATGTAATGTGTATTTATATAGCGCATTTATTGTGTAAGGCCATACACCCAAAGCGCTTCACAATCATGAGGGGTGTCTCTCCACACTATCACCACTGTGCAGCATCTACTTGGATGATGTAACAGAAGCCACAGGACAACGGCGTCAGTGCACTCACCACACACCAGCTATTGGTGGAGTGGAAAGATTATGTTAAAGCCAATTCAGTGGATGGGGATGATTGCAAGGCCATGATCGGCCTGATGGAGGGAATTTGGCCAGGACACCGGGGTTACACCCCCTACTCTTTACCAGAAGTGCCATGGGATTTTTAATGACCACAGAGAGTCAGGACCTCGGTTTAACGTCTCATCCGCAAGACATCGCCCACTGACAGTACAGTGTCCCCTTCACTTTACTGGGGCATTAGGACTCACACAGACCACAGGTTGAGCGCCCCCTGCTGGCCTCACTAACACCACTTCCAACAACAACCTAGTTTTCCCATGTGGTCTCTCATCCAGATTGACCAGGCTCAGCCCTGCTTAGCTTCAGTGAGTAACTGGTCTTGGGCTGCAGGGTGATATGGCTGTGGCTATGTTTGTATGTTTGTTTTTTAATCTAAAAATTGTTAACCATTGACTGCTGTTACATGAGTCACCAAGGACTACAGATTCAGCTAAAAATAAATTTTTAATGTTCTGCTGAAGAAAAAAGTCATGAGTAAATTAACAGGATTTTTTTATTTTGGGTGAACTATCCCTTTAATACTTTTATTCAATAAAAATTTTAATTAAGGGAAATTAAAATTGGCAGTCAATTTACTCACCCGCAGGCCATCCAAGGTGACTTTTGTCGTTAGTAGACATTAAATAATTTTTTTAGTTGAAACTGTGGTCCTTGGTGATTCATTAAATCCAAAGTCAACAACTACTGGGACTTTAATAGTCAAAAATAAAACAGACAAACAGCAAAATGAATACTCATGGCTCCTGACGATACACTGAAGCAAAATAACCTGTCTCTGCAAGAAACACAAAACAATTAACAGCATTATTACATTCCAAGATCAATTTTTGGTTTTGATTTTATTCGATTAATAACTTTATTAAAAAAAAACTTAAATAGAAATGACTCTATATAGAACATTTACTGCCCAATCTTCAGTTAGAAACAAAGTCTAATCTTTCAAATTCTGTCCATTTTATTAGAAGTATTTAAATTCAAACTCTTTCTTATGTGGTGTGCCAAATCTCTATGTGAGCACCTCAGAGTGATCGTTCCTTCCT
Organism: Danio kyathit; assembly: GCA_903798195.1. Classification (NCBI taxonomy): domain Eukaryota; kingdom Metazoa; phylum Chordata; class Actinopteri; order Cypriniformes; family Danionidae; genus Danio; species Danio kyathit. Next base: position 42,404,943 of record LR812531.1, on the reverse strand, counting down.
CTTTACTACTAGTTATAGCACAAAACTAACATGAATGAAGATCACATATCTCCTGTTATTGGCTCAATCAGTGTTTCAGCTTGTAAACAGCATCACTTAGCAATATATCTACCTGTATTGAAGAGTGCTTTGCTAAAATATGCACTATATTAGACTGTTTTTCATTGTATTCTGCTTAACTTCTGACGTCTTAATAATGTGTTTAAACCGCCGTGATGGGAGGCTTGTGTCTAAAGAATTATATTTTAATTTCAACAAATTTCTGTCAAATAGCAAAACATTCACAACATTCATAAACATACATTTTACATTTTGCTTGTTTGTGTTAATTAATTATTTAAAGCTTGCTCTTGCAGTAAGAGATTATTAAATGACTGGAGTAAAATGGAGTAATGTTTCTGACATGTTTTAATGAGTTAAAGATCATTTCAAGCATTTCTGTTTAGTGATTTCGTTTCCATGTGTGTTACTGGTACGGTTCAGAGCTTTGGTTTCAGCTAATGCTCTTTCTGGACTTGGGAGAAATTTTAGACAGTATTTTTTGTTTTACAATGAACCGTTTTAACCGTCTCGTAAAATCAGTGTAAATCTGATTCCTCCTGATTTGACTCTTGATAAAGCTTGTTAAATCACAGATAACTACAGTAAATGAACTCTGTTTTCTCCTTAGACACCTTTGCTAGTAAAGTGGCAGCGGTGCAGGACAGTTACGCAGACGCGTCCATCGGTAACGTGACCGGAAGCAACGCCGTGAACGTTTTCCTGGGAATCGGCGTAGCCTGGTCAGTGGCTGCCATCTACTGGCACATGCAGGGTCGTGCGTTCGAGGTACCGGCAGGTTCCCTGGCATTTTCTGTCACTCTCTTCACCATCTTTGCCTTCCTGGCAGTGGGTGTCCTGCTGTACCGGCGCAGGCCTCACATCGGCGGAGAGCTGGGCGGCCCGCGGGGACACCGCATCCTCACCACACTCTTCTTCTTCAGTCTCTGGTTTCTCTACATTCTCTTCTCCAGTCTGGAGGCTTACTGTCATATACAGGGCTTCTGAAGGGGAGGGATGGGGAGGGAGACCAGGACTGCATCGGAAAGATTTCAAGATCAGAGCTGTGAACAGGACATTCGTTCTTCAGATACATTCGTGCTGAAGATGAAGAGCGAGTGGGACAGTCTTAACCTGGAGTCTGAGCTTTTCACAGTCTATATTTTTCTCAACACCTGCTGAGAACGACTTTTTTCTAAATGAAGTATTTTGGGAAAAAAAGACACAAAAAAATAACAAAAAAGGATTCAAATGACTATTTTCAAATCTGCTTCCAGGATTATAAATAATATTTCAACAGAAAAACGAATATATATATATATAACTACATGAAATCTGTTATTGAGCGACATTTGGAGGACCCATAAAGTCATTATTTATTTATTTAATTAATTTTTTCCTCATTTAGTTTGGTAAGAACTCACAGAGCTTTTTACCGTTCCCGGCTACGGAAACACTAAGAGAGATGGATATGAACTATGGCTGAACACTGCATTTTCCCCCTGATATTCCCGTACGGATATAACCTGCTTCCATATTTTTATTTTCTGTGTATTTCCTTGCCAAGTGTTGTTTTTGCGAGCATCACAGAGGTGTTGGAAGAGAACAGACCGCAAAAAAAAAAATACAGAGGGGAAAAAAAGAGGCCTTTTTGCATTCGAACACGTTCATCACTAGTGTATTTTCCGAAAAGAAGTACGCACTGCATCGTTGTTGTTTCTTTATCTGTTTGTATTTTAGTCTCTCAGTGCTCTTGAACAAACATAAAGCACCCCATGGAGATCCCCCACTCCCCATTTCACCCCCAGAGAGTCCCTCTATATAGAAACACATGAATATTTTTACCAGGAGCTCCTTATGTGTGCATCTAAACAGTGTCTGAAGTGTTGGTGGTGAATTGGGAGTCCGTTTCATTGGGGCCTTTACTGTGGTTTGTAATGTTTACAAGCAGAATAGAGTGAGAATGGAGCTCTAGACGAGGAGAGCAGCGTTACGTTGAAGTCTGTAGTGTTTTTGTGCCTATTTTTGTTGTAGTGAGCTGAAAACATGAGGTTGTGGGTGGGGCTTCTGTATTATCTGAGGGAAGTGAGGTGATAAAGAGCTGTTTAGGCTGGCTAATATTAACCCAGAACCAAAGAACAGAGTCTTGGACTGCCACCCTGAAGCTGCAGTGTTTCTCTGGGCCACAGGGAGGCCACAGTCCCGCTCCTCCTCTAGATCTTCATACGTTTTTGTATTTTTTTTTTTTTTAGTAGTCTCATTGAAAATACAGGCCAAACAGTTTGAATCCTGAACAGCAGTGTTTGGATCACAGCACCTGCAGCTAATATGTTCTACTTTTATTATGTTTACATTCAGATGCAATTGTTTGTGTGTGCGCGTGGAAAAGAGAGAGAGCGAAAATGGAGATGTACCTGACGGCATTCAGCCTGATCTGTGCTTCCTCTGTTCATAATCAATGTGCTTCAGAACACAAGTATCGATACCAATCACACTGAACATTTGCTCATGCTCTTTATGGCTCATGCAGGCTCAAGTTCATCAGGTTTTAGTGGTTAAACATTTGTTTTAGTACAGAAAGGTAGAAGAGTGTGTTAGCAAACAACACAGCACTGACTTTGTGAGCATGTACTGCCTATATAGACAGCATCATATACAGTTGAAGTCTGAATTATTAGCCCCCCTGATCATTTTTTCCTCCAATTTCTGTTTAAGGGAGAGAAGAGTTTTTCAACACATTTCTAAACATAATAGTTTTAATAACTCATTTCTAATAACTGATTTCTTTTACCTTTGCCATGATTACATTAAATAATATTATTTTTAATAATATTGATAGTTTCAAGACACTTCTGTTCAGCTTAAAGTGACATTTAAAAACGTAACTAGGTTAATTAGGTTAACTAGGCAAGTAGGGTAATTAGGCAAGTTATTGTATAACTATGGTTTGTTCTGTAGACTATCGTAAATATATATATATATATATATATATATATATATATATATATATATATATATATATATATATATATATATATATATATATATATATATATATATATATAGCTTAAAGGGGCTAATAATTTTAACCTTAAAATGGTTTTTAAAAAATTAAAAACTGCTTTTATTCTAGCCGAAATAAAACAAATAAGACTTTTTTTCAGAAGAAAAAACATTATCAGACATACTGTGAAAATTTCCCTGCTCTGTTAAACATCATTTGGGAAATATTTAAAAAAGAAAAAAAACTCAAAGGGGGCTAATAATTCTGACTTCAACTGCACATTCATACAGTATTCACTCTGTGACTCTCAGTGCACTGCTTGTTTTTTTTTTTTTGTTCTGCCAGCATGTTGCTGAATGTGTCCTGTGTGAGTCAAAGGGCAGCTAAACTACAGCCGATCTTCGCCGCATCTTTGCACATGTGTGCGTGAGTATCTTTCAGATGCTTCATGGTAGAAGTAGCAGTCTTATAAAGCTTATTTTCCAGTTCGGCTGACAGTCTTGGAGCGTTTTGTAGTTTGCATTGCTCTGCCTGCATCAATTCACACACACTTACACATGCAGTATGCACACACATGCACACTTGAGTTAACTAAACACTGCTGATGCCTGGGGAGGGATGTTAGGAATACAGTGCTCTACACTAGTATTGGCACCTTTGGTAAATATTAGCAAAGACGGGTGTGAAAATGTCTTTTATCTCAAAATTTACTTTTGAGGAAAGTTACTTTTAAGAAGTAATTCATTACAATATTGAGTTACTCTACAAAAATAACTGACTAGCTGCTTTATATTTTAATTAAAGTAATGCATTATGTTACTTTTGAGTTACTTTTTATTACCTGGCTGATCTCTTTCAGAACTTGCAGCATTGTTTTTTTTTGGAAATAGAGAAGCTCTGCAATTATTAACGCACTGTATAACCTTCATTTACTTTTAAAAAACACATAAAAAATTATACTTTATCTACTGAGAACTTCCTGACCCTAGATCCGCTATATGTGGCGTATTTACAGATTAATTAAAGGTTAAAGCAGCTTGTCTGCTTTTGTACTTTTTGTCGTATTAGTGAAGTAAAATCACTGTCCATTGAGACAATCCCCTTTTCCTTTTCTTCGATGCGTTCAAAATATTGAGACTTTATCGCAGAAATCTAAGGCTCTTGCCTGCCATCGCAGGGAGCAAATTCTCTCATTGAATGAGTGGTTCAACATGACTATGTTTATTTAAATTCAGCAATTATTTTTTTAAGCTAATTAATTCCATTAAAAAATAACTTGTATTACATTTTTTAAAAACAAACTCAAATATTATAAATATTATTACTTATTTTTTAAAGTAATGAATTACTTTACTCTTTACTTAGAAAAGTAATTTTATTATGTAACTTGTGTTACTTGAAATGAGTTATTCCCAGCACTGCTCAAAATATTAACAAAAAACTATATATGAAGAGTTCAGATGCAAAAACCTCTAAATGTCATCTAAAATGTTCTCCTAAAATGACCATTTTTTATCAGCCTCCTATGTTTATGTTCAGTTATTTCACTTTAAAGGGAATGTAAGTAACTTATTCGTCTCTATAAAAGTAAAATTACTGAGCCTACACACATGAGTTAATTTTAACTCATTTAAACTAATTTTAGAAAAAAATATATATATATATATATATATATATATATATATATATATATATATATATATATATATATATACAGTTGAAGTCAGAATTATTAGCCCCCCTTTGATTTTTTTTTTCCTTTTTAAATATTTCCCAAATGATGTTTAACAGAGCAAGGAAATATAATATTGATAATATTTTTTTCTTCTGGAGAAAGTCTTATTTGTTTTATTTCGACTAGAATAAAAGCAGTTTTTAATTTTTTAAACCCCATTTTAAGGACAAAATTATACGCCCCTTTAAGCTATATTTTTTTCGATAGTCTACAGAACAAACCACTGTTATACAATAACTTACCTAATTACCATAACCTGCCTAGTTAACCTAATTAACCTAGTTAAGCCTTTAAATGTCACTTTAAGCTGTATAGAAGTGTCTTGAAAAATATCTAGTCAAATATTATTTACTGTCATCATGACAAAGATAAAATAAATCAGTAATTAGAAATGAGTTATTAAAACTGTTATGTTTAGAAATGTGTTGAAAAAACCTTCTCTCTGTTAAACAGAAATTGGGGAAAAAAATAAACAGGGGGCCTAATAATTCAGGGGGGCTAATAATTCTGACTTCAACTCTATATGTATATATATATATATATATATATATATATATATATCTATAGTGCTCAGCATTAATGAGTACACCCCCCCCCCCCCCCCCCCCCCCAAATCTCTCGTCGGCGCCGCTTCAGTGGTGTTGCTCGCTGCAGAAGTTGGGAATTTCTCAACTTTTCAAGCGCCGACGGACGCATCAGCCAATCAGATCACTTTATGCAAATACACTAGCTCAGACAGTAGTCGATTGCGGATTAATTTCATTGGCTGACGTTGCTATGACGATCGCGTCAGGCACACCTTCAGACACGCTTTCTGTCAAGCGTTGACGCTGAAGCCCCGTGTGAATCGGGCGTTACAAAATAACTTACAAAAATGGTTCAAAAATTAGCAGCCTAAATTTATATGTTAGGGGAAAAATAAATAAAATTTTCAAAAATAGCAAAAATAAAAACATATATACAAAACAAAATATATATAAATATAAAATTTTGTTGAAATTTTGCAGTTTGTAATTTTTTTTTGCAATATTTTGCGTGAATTTAAATGTATTATCTTTCCTTTTCTAAAGATGTTCTGTGACTAAAATATTATTTTAATTATCTGTTTAATGAATCTGTTTTGTTCAAATGCACCAATATATATTACGCATATTCACTGAGAAATGGATAAAAATATTCCTTTTCAAAATGGGGTGTACTCATTTATGCTGAGCACTGTATATGAGCAAAATATTATTTTGTATTATTTTGTATATTAAAGTATTGAGTGAACAGGAAGAGGAGATCGTTCATCCATGATCTACTGTTTCACAGAGTTCTAAATATGAGGAAACACAAAGACCAAATTTACTCATGCTATATCCAAATTTGTCCCCTATTCACCTTATTCTCCGTGTTCGAGTGGGCGCAGCCATTTGAATCATTTTGGCTCAAGACTTCCGGTTTCCATTTATTTTTAGACGTTAAAAACAGCTCGTTTTGCTGTTTGATGTTGCAAACTGATATTCTCTTATTATATTATTTTACTTTGACTGTATAATAATGCAAACACTTGTTTGTAGAGCAAGTAGTTTGACCGTTTTCTCCCGTTTTTTGTTCCTAATCATTTCTCACATAGGCAACTGAATCGGAAGTTCTAAAACAATCGCAAAAACGAGCGCACTTCAGCATTGAAGAATAAGGTCAATACATTGATCCACTAATAATTTGATCACTCAGTGAACCGGAAGCGATGACATTTTTGTTTGTGTTTTGCTGGTTAATAAAATTCCTCAGATGGATTTGATTTTAAACTTCTTGGTCAGACCCTGTGATAGTCTGTATACGAGCTGTCTGTGTTTTAATTTCCATCATGTATTCAAACATTAAAATTAATGTATTTAGTAACTTACACCGACACGTTGTAAAAATGCTGGGTCCCACACAATCTATTTGTGTCAGGTCACACAGGTATCAATTCCAGTTCCTGGAGGACCGCAGCTCTGAACAGTTTAGTTTCAACCCTAATTAACCCTTTAACAGGCATCATAACCACCTGGTTGACCATTTATCTATAGGTTATCATTATTATTTTAATTGTTTATTCATATTTATCAGAGTTGTGTCAGCATATTATTCAATACAAGATGTGGGCCAAAAAATTATTTACAAGGAGTGCACCTTAAAGGGTTAAACACAACTGATCAAACTAATTAAGGCCTTCAGGCTTGTTTAAAACCTACAGGTAAGTCTGTTGGAGCAGGGTTAGAAGTAAACTGTGCAGAGCTGTGGCCCTCCAGGAATAGGAATTGACACCTGTGTGTTAGGATAACATGAAGGAATTATTATTTGTTCAAATTTAAATAGACTGAACATAAAGCAGTTAAGTTGTTGCAAAAAAACCTTAAGAATTGTGTTGTTTCAGCTCATTTTAAATAAGTAGTTTGAACAAACAGCACATGTCATTTTTTGAGTATAGGATTTCGCTGCAGATGCCTTCTTGTGGTTACACATGGAAGTTTATTTGATGTGCAAACTCACAGTGCTTTATAGGTATTTTTCAGCTGTTGAGTGTACATGGGTTGTACACTCGTTATTGTGCACTTCAGAACATCCACTATGATTTCAGACACTACTAAAAACGGATGCTCCCTCAAATAGTGCACTGTTTACGGGTATAGGGGGTGATTTTAGAGACATATTCTAAGTGATTCATTACGTCATGTTAAACCAAACAACAGAGCTGTGATTTACAGCAGAAGGTTGTTGAGCTTCACAAAGTAGGAAGTGGCTAGACTTCCAAAAAAGGTACAAAAGCAGTCACTGAGGCTGTAGTAGCCTTTATAAAAGGTACACATTTATACCTAAAGTTCAAATCTGTACCTCAAAGCTACATATGAAAACCAAAAATATATTAAATGGTTCAAAGTTTCCGTGAAGTGCTTTGAAATGGCCATTTTTTATTCGTTGTTTGACTCAACTGAAACGCAAAGAGAGGGTGGGACAGAGTAGCTCCTCCCCTTTAAAAAAAAAACAGCCAATAGTGTTTTGTTTTATCACTGCTCTGCCAGTGAGAGTGGTTGAGCTCAAGCGCATCAAATAAAATGCAAATAAGAAGCGTCTTGAAGGGGGCGGGGCATATCAGTTTCTAGAGAGCATTTGACTGGTCAAGATTTTATGAGATACACATAAAACAGACATTGATCTATTTAGGCAGAAGTTACTAATTGCAAGCTTTGGATGTTTATATCAGTTTTATGTCTTCTAAACACACATTTTGTCACTGTTTTGTAGCACACTAGCATATAGACGAATTACCGGTTTGTACACATTCAGGATGCGCACGCATCAAGGTTGCAGAGAAAAATCCGGGAGTGCTAGCATTAACAGCGAGGGAATGACACACAGAGGTACAGAGTTTGTTGTTGTATTAGAGATAAGTTATATTAATTACATATTATATATATTTTACATAATGCTTTCAGTGTATTATAACAGCTTGTCACCCAGTGATAAGCACAGTTATTTGGCAAAATTAATGTTAAAGTGAGCGGCGTTTGTCTGACAGGTCCATTTGCGATAGCACCCTCCCAATAGATATTGGATAAGACGAAATGGCCAAGCATCCAACCCGAAATATACAACTATCTTATTGAAACTCTAAGTGATTTTACAAGAGAGAAGTTAAAGGCATACCAGTCTTTGGATGCCAACAATTTTGTTCTGTGTGGTCATGTGCAAGAAATAATGTTCCATCATTACCAGATTCAAAACTTTGTAACGCTAAAAACCGAGGTTCTGCCTAGCCAAAGACAAGGAAAGAAGACGGAGCTGTAGAAGGCCTGGGTCATCATCAACAAGCAAAACAACTGCATTCTGACAGCGAACTGCACCTGTACGGCAGGGTATGTCAACTTACATTTTTACATTTGATTCTTAGCATTCAGTGTCCGCAGTTTAATTAAGCATATTTAACAGTTTTTGCTGAAATCATTGCTGCAATCAAAAACGAGTAATGTGTATGATTCAGCATAGCGGGAACTTACCTGACATAAAATGAGAACTGCAGAGTCGAGCATTTTCAATCACATTTTTAATCCTCACTCCATTTAGTTCTTCTGATGGCTGTTAGCCAAAGACTTCTGGGGTTGGCATTAAAAGCAGTGTGGTGTACGTTAAAATTTACGTTTTCTATTTCGATTTTGGCATTCTACCGCACAACACGACATGTTTGCTATTACTACCGGTCTTTTTTTGCAACCGGTATGCACGGTTGAACCCATGTGACGTCATGTGAGACGTAGGTTGGTAATTCCACTAAAGATATCCTAAATACTAACATCTAAAAAACATTATTTTAATTTCACTGGACCTTTAAGTTATCAATATGGACTCTCTAAGTACTAATGTGTACTTTTTGAAAAGATACCGTCCCAGTGACAGCTTTTGTACTTTATTTCTGAGAGAGTAAATAGAAAATTGCAAAACATCAGATCAATGACAGAGAAATTACAGTCAATGGAATGAATCAGCCTTGAAGAGAATGTGTTTATCTTGTCTAAAATGCATTAGGAGTGCCCAAAAAAATCTCCCAAGAATCACCAAGCTGTAGAATTGCAGAAGTTTGTTGCTGTTAAAATGTCTCCAGAACTATATCCACTAGTTTGAAAGGTTTCTAGAAACAAAAGCTTCTACTCTCATCTAAAGATAAACTCAAGTGTCTTCAGTTTCAAACAATCAAAAGGTAAAACAATAAAGACATTTTTTTTTTCCCACAAGGTTGCCAGTATTATTGAAGGGTGCTGTAGGTCCGGGTGGGTCTTGATGTAGTTTAATGGTTTAACGTCAAAGTCAGCTTTTCTACTGCCAACTCCCACTTCCAGCTGTTTAGATGCAGGTGAACTCGTTTAAACCAGATTTCAGATGATGTCACTTATATCCTTGAAGTCACACAAGTCTTACTAATGTATCAGGGGTCTGACTCTCTTACACATACACACACTCGCGCACACACAAACACACTCCTCTTCAGCCTGGTGATGAAGCAGATGGTGGTTATGTTCATCTATTGTTGTTTTCTTTCTTGTTTTGATTTGTTTTATACTCTTATCTCTCTCTCACGCACACACACACACACGCACACACACACACACACACACACACACACACACACACACACACACACACAGATATCATGTTTTATTTTCAGGGAATTATGCATGAAATTTACCTTAATTTAATTGATTTATGTCCGCTGGTTTATTTATTTTAAATTCTTTTGGTCAACAGAAAAATAAAAAAAATATATTTGAAAAATCTTTCTGGTATTGGCTGTGATATATTTACAGAGATGGAGCTGTATGTTATACTTTTTAACATCAGATTTTTCTACAGCGGTAACACAATAAAAGCACAATAACATATGCAGGGTTTTCGCCTGGTCTTAAAAAGGCCCTCATAAGTGTTAATTAGATCTTCCACTAATTAAAGCCTTAAAGGTATTCATTTGTAGAGTGTAAAAAGTGTTAAATTCATCAAAAGCCAAAATACATTCTCAAATTAATACAACTTTTTTTGAGAAACTTAAAATTATGGTTAAATTTATGCTTCAATTGGGTCAATTTTAAGTCAAATTACAGAAGTCCTGGTCTGAGATAAATAAAAAAAGGTGCAATTTAACTTTAGCTCAGTTCTTAGGATAACAGTATTGTTCATAAATGTCAGGGTGGGGGAAACACCGGTTTTAATTCTATAAATGCATTACAATATTCTTCAGCTAAAACATTAAATATTGTTATGCATGTTTTTCATTATGGTTTGTGATTATTTAACCGTTTAAACTTGAATGAAAGCTTTTGATGCCTGATTGAATTGAATTGGAATGTCTTTATTGTTCCTGAAGGGCAATTAGGTTTACAGCAATAGTCAACAGTTAACAGCAACAGGTCACACTCGACAACACAGAAGTAACAGTAAACAATAAAATTAATCATAATCAAGTAAAAACGTTGGATCAAATGAATGCAAATATCTGTTGGACCTTGCCCGTCTACACTTTCAGAAAAAATGGAACAATGTTGTACCAAAGAAGGTACAAACCCTTGTCACTGGGGCAGTACCTTTTTATGGGACAGAACCTTTGCAGTTTGTACCTTTTAGGGCATGATTTGTACCATGGGAAACCAAAATGTACCTTTGGTTTTTAAAACATGCAGATACAACATTGTACCTTCATCAAAGGTCTGATCCATGAAGGTACCACTAGAGTGACAAGACACTTAGTTACTTAACAGTGTCAAGTGTGTTCCTTCAAGAACTATTTAAAGACATTTTGCTTTATCCAAAAAACGTCAATTTATTGTCAGTAAATATAAAACAAATACATTTTTAAACAATGTTTTAAAAAGTTTCTTGTTGTGTGAACACACCTTTTCCATTTACAACAAAGAATAAGAATTACTTTAACATAAATCAAAAGATCTATTTTTTGCTAAACATTTCACAACTCTTTTTACAAAAATGTTACAGAAATACATTCTCCCATGTACAATCTAAAACATTTTTCCCCAATTTTTTACACAATACCTTTGTATTCACTTAAAAGTTCATTTAATTAACGTAATTTTAAAATAGAAATAGAAATATGCAAAAGTATTGTAATAAGATATGCACAATGTTTGATTAGTTTTACAATAGTAAAATGTCTGCATGGACACTTTGCATATGCAGGACTTTTGCCAGCTCACATGCGTAGTGGAAAGCAAACGGCAAAAGGAGCGGATATCAATAATGACAATGTATTTATCAGACAAAGCTTACCAAACATTTATTAAAAATCCCTTAAATGTTTAGTTTACAATACCTAGTTTTGTTTTACTAGTTGTTTTGTATTATAGAACCTAATAATTAATGTTTATGAGTTTCTTTATACTGTATGCTTTTAAATGATGATTCATGTTTTAATATGGAAATTAGTCATAAAATCACTTTGTCTTTCCAGTCATATTTATTTTCATAGGTATTGTAATAAAGGAGTTGTCCAACACTTATATACCTTTTTATGTGAACAATTGTGTACCTTAATTTCAGTTGCACCGTAAAAGGTAGAACAGTACCATACAACATTTACAAAGGCACAAAACTGTTCCTTAAGAAGCATTATTTCTACCACCATGAACTTTTTTTTAGAATAAGTATACCTTCTGCCTGATGGCAGGAGGCAGAACTTTGGATTAAGTGGGTGGTTCTCATCTGCTAAAATGGTCATAGCCCTTTTTATGACTCTCACTTCATACATGTGTCCAATACTTTTAAGATTTGTGCCCAAAATAGGGAGGGTATGGGGATTGTTAACTGCCTGATTTAGGTTACCTAAGTCTGACAGGATCTCTTCGATTAGTGCATATTGTCACACCTACGCCACTGAACTACATTTTATTTCTAAGCAATTAGGCCTACTGTTTAATATCTTTACAATCATGTTTATTAGGAAAGAGTAAATCACTGGTGCAACCCTCCCTGCTCTCCAAGAACTGTACTTATCCAGAGGGAGCAGAAGGGCTGGCAAAATCCCTCTGGACCGCTCACACCCAGCACACTGCCTCTTTGAACTTTTACCTTCTGGTCGACGCTACAGAGCACTGCACACCAGAACAGCCCGACACAGAAACAGTTTCTTCCTTCAGGCAATCCACCTCATAAACACTTTATGATAGCAACTGTGAAACAAACATCACTGTGTCAATGTGTTTTATGCACATATACACTTATTTATTTAACAACATACTTTACATGCCAATTTGCACATAACAGCTGTACATATAACGCTGTCACAGCAAATTTACCAGTGTACATTTTACGCCACAGGTGTTGAATTTAACACTTTTCTGGTGTCTATATGAGTCCCACCAGCCAAGTGTCTAGGTTACACTTTCAAAAGTGTTGAATATATACATCTCTGCAGTGTTAAATACTTTACACTTAGACTGTAAAAATGCACACAACATTGGACAATTTGCCCTGCATGTGTTAAAAATGTTTAGTGTACATATAACTCCACAGGTGTTGAATTTAACACTTTTCTGGTGTCTATATATTAAAGTTACACTTTAAAAAGGGTTGAATATATACACTTAAACAGAGTATATTATTTTAAACTACCGTGTTGACTGTATTGATTCAAGTCACCTCAAGTTCCCATATGTGCAATTAACACCGATGAGGAGTATGGAAAGGCAACACCAGAAATGCACACTGTTAAAGTCACAATTTAACCCACATCAGAGTTAAAAACAGTAAATGTACACTTGGATTTTAACACTATAACACTACAGGGGCTTACACCAGAAATTCAACACCTCACAATTTGCTATGTAGTAATATATCTGTACATACTTGTCAATTTGCATTCACTACTTCTATTTTTAAAATATATATTTAGTATCTGTTTTTTATCCTGTGTCATTCTGTTACACTGTAGAAGCTCTGTCACGAAAACAATTTCCCCGTGTGTGTGAACATACCTGGCAATAAAGCTGATTCTGGAAGTAGCCTACATGTGTAACGGTTAACCCTAGTCTCGCCCTCTAATTTCGTCCCTTGTCTTTTTAAAAGATAAATGCGATTAAAGAAACCACTCACGATGGCGATTCTGGCCATATTCGCTGTGTTAAATAGCAATGTATCGATTCTTCAGCTCAGCTCCACCGTTTCCTCCTGCGGTGCGCGCGCTGTCCGGTCCCGCGGTGCTGAAACATTCCCCGCATTTGCTGTCACAGAGATTTAGTGGGCGGGTCTTATAAAGGCGAGATAGGATTGATGCGCCATTCTGCCACTCAACTCGCAAGAACCGGGGATTCGTCAAGACGGTAAACCACTGGAATCATGTGCTGGGAGGGGGCGAGTGCATGCTCAGGAGAAGATGAGGGTGCGGGACAATGTTGTAGCCAATTAACGCAAGAAGTGCCTTATGTTCGGGACCGAAAGATCGTTTCATGAACCCGAGCGGTCCCGTATGAGGCGGGCGGCAGGTCTGGAGCTCGGTGAGGCGAAAGGCTGCTTGGATTAACCGCTACTTATGCTGCGGCTTTGCGCCCGGTCTTGAGCTCTGCGGCAGGTGAGGAGCAGCAGAACCGGGCCGGTCGCCCTTATGGATCGGCAGCATGGATGCTTTCAGTTTCCCCTTTAACAGCAGTGGTCCGGACAGCGCAGACGGAGATGAAGCCGCCGCAGAGCCTCAGCCGGGGGCTCGACTCCTCGGGTTTGGCCCTGCGGCGGCGGCGACCCCGTCCGGTGCCGGTTACTGGACCGCCGTCTTCGACTACGAGGCGAGCGCCGAGGACGAGCTCAGCCTGCGGAAGGGGGATCGGGTAGAGGTGCTGTCCAAGGACTCGCTGGTGTCCGGGGATGAGGGCTGGTGGACAGGTATGATCGAGGACCGGGTCGGTATTTTCCCCAGTAACTACGTGAGCAGTAACGGAATCTCGGAGAAGATCCGGGAGACGCCGGAGGAATACGGCGACTATTCGGTGCCACCGTTACACTGTGAGTACGCTGACCACATGGTCATCTACAGAAAACATAAAGGTGTCTGCTGAGGGTTGAGTTGTTTTGGCCCACACTGATCTATAATCACTTCAACACCACCTTGGTTTTTCTGGTTAAAGGGGTAGTTCACCCAAAAATGGAAATTTACTCACTATTTACTGTGCCTCAAGTGATTCCAAACCTTTATGAGTTTCTTTCTTCTGTTGAACACAAAAGAGGATTTTTTAAAGAAAGCTGAAATCTTCCGTAGGTAAAACAAATACAATGAGAATGGTTACAGGTTTCCAGCTTTCTTCAAAATATCTTCTTTTGTGCTCAACAGAAGAAACTCATTAAGGTTTGAAACAAGGGTAATAATAATAATTCCTTACATTTATATAGCGCTTTTCTGAACGCTCAAATCGCTTTACACATTTTTTGGGGGGGTTGGGGGGGGGTCTCCTCATCCACCACCAATTCATGACAGAATTTTCATTTTTGGGTGAACTTTACCTTTACCCAATATGTCCAAACTGCTGCTCAGCTGGATTATAGGCAGGTCTCCCTGCCTGACCAGCTCAGAAGTCCAAAAAAAAGAAATAAATAAGCTACCATTGACTGGGCTGGGAGGCTAACACTAATAAACAGACTGAAAAATTGTATCTGGCTTCAAATTATTCCAAAATAGTTTGTAGCTGGTCGAGCAGAACTAGAACTACTAGCTGTTTGGACAAACTTATCTGGTTCCAAAAGACAACCTCAAAAGAATATTTTCACCTTTATTTACTCCAAATCTTACTCCAGCCTTTCAAAAGTCACTGGGGTCCAAACAACTGGACTTTTACTGGATATCAGATCAGGGTGCGAATTACATGGGATATACATTTGACCACCCCTATAACAGTTCAAACCATTGTGAATGCTTAATCGCGCCAATCAGTCAGAGAAAAAAGTCTGAAATTGTCAGATCTAGAGCACCGATAGACATTGTGTTCACAAAGACATTGTTTTCTCATAAAATAGGTGTTTGTATCTACATTTAACCTGAATGTGAAGTCAAATTAGATGCTTAGTTTGTAATTCAACCTACAGTAACATCTGCAATGGCTAATCAGAGAATACTGTAGGCCAGATTCCAACCTAAATAGGCTACGTTTTATTAATAAACTATACGTAACTAAAAATAAATACATAAATTAATGAAGTATGTATATTACACAAACTAACCAAAACAGTTGACCCCCCTGGTCGTCAATTTATAATTTGCACACTGCATCAGATACAGACACAAGGGCATCAGCAAAGTCACTCAATGATTTTGGGAAGTGCATGGGACATTTTTTTCAACTCACAATGTTCAGCGTAGTTTATTTATGGGTTTTTGAGTGTTTTATTGGTGTAAAGGGACTGTCCTCATATTTTTAGCCAGGGGTTTGAAAACTGGGGTCCAGGGACCCACATAGAAATGTTTAGATTAGAGAAATCAAAAAATATAGTAAAATAATCATAATAATAATAATAACAACAACATAGTACTAGATAAAAATTGTATTCAAATAAATACATAGATCAATAAATGTATGAAAATATAAAATACCATAATTGCAAATAATTTAATAAATAGATTTAGAAATGTATTAAGACATAAAAGTGATTAGGATATATATTTTTTACAAAACATTACCATATTTAATAGCCTTTAAAACGCTCTTGGTTATCATGTGTGTGTCCTCGTGTTGCCAGTGGCATGTCGGTGGTCGTCTCGCTTTTCCTGAATGGCTGCTGGCCTACTTTTTATCATGTGGTTCCTGCCAACTGCAATATTAATAAGAGACACAGTGGCCCAGACACACCGTCATCACCACAGACAGGAGAAGAAGAGACAATCTCACGCACATCTTTGTTTTACTGCTTTCCATTTTCTCTCACGTCATCCGTCATTTTAAAGCATGCGTCCTGCCATCCAAATTTGCTTTCTGCCGATTAATGCGGCTCTCTTTCTGCCTCAGTCTATCAGCTGTTACTCATATATGAAGGACACACAAATCTGAATAAGGGTTTATTTTCATGCAACAGACACGTTTAGTTCAGTCTCTCAAATAAACACGATTCACAGGTGGAGAAACATATTGTTATCTGGAGCAGTGTGGGTGAATTATCCTAAAGTGGGACGATTTTTGAATTTCAGATCTTTTGAGGTATTGCAAGGTGTACCCAAAATGTGAAATCCACATTCCCAGAAAATCCCAGGATTTTGTGCCCTAATAAAATCAAAAGTGAAAATGCAGATTCAGAAACTAAATGGTAGACTTGGAAAATTGGCAGCTTCCTGAGTTGTGACTCGTGGGTAAAATCATGAAGCATGGAAAAGTTCATATATTTATAATTGAACATCAGCCAAATAATACATTATTATAATTTTGATGAATTTGTTATAAATACATTAAGCACCTACTGGCTTAAGTTAATATGTTGAGTTCTTTACTTCATTTTTACTTACCAGCAAACACATAAAACCACAACAAACATAGCCTAGGAGGTCTATTCAAAGACAAAATATAAAATCTTGCAATTTTACAAAAACAAACAGCATCATCTCACAGCTTGAACTGCAGTTAAGCCCATTTAAAACCAGTGGGCCTAATGTTTTCTATTATACTTTTGATTTGACAAAAAAGAAGTGAAGACACATAATTCGTCAAGGATATACACATTCATTCATTCATTTTCTTTTCGGCTTAGTCCCTTTATTAATTAGGGGTCGCCACAACGGAATGCGCCAACTTATCCAGCACATGTTTTACGCAGCGGATGCCCTTCCAGCTGCAACCCAGCACTGGGAAACATCCATACACACTCATTCACACACATACACTACGGACAATTTAGCTTACCCAATTCACCTATAGCGCATGTCTTTGCGCATGGGGGAAACCGGAGCACCCGGAGGAAACCAACGCGAACACGGGGACAACATGCAAACTCCACACAGAAAGGCCAACTGACCCAGCTGAGACTCGAACCAGCGACCTTCGTGCTGTGAGGTGACATTGCTAACCACTGCGCCACCGCGCCGCCCAGGATATGCACAATAAAGTTTAAAAAACGAAACTTATTTCCATTGTGGTCCTTGATGTAAAGTACAGATTATACTACTCCCAATAACAGACACATGGTGACACTGCATTATAAAATAAATAGAAATACAATCACAAAAAATCATTAAAACATGCTGTAAAATCCATTAATATACTGTTCTGCTGAAGAGCCAGCTTTTAGATTTGAAACTAAAACTAACCACATTTGTAAAGCTTTTAATATCTACAGGCAGTTTGTTCAGTAGCAATGCCCCAGAATATTTAAAAGACAGACCATAAGCAGTTTTAAAATGACTTTATGTAAAATACTAAATAATGAGCAACAGTTCAAGTGTTTTTGTGACTGATTATTGTAACCATACACTACCTGACAAAAGTCTTGACGTCGATCCCAGTTGTAAGAGCAACAAATAATAGGAATAATCATGGTTTCGGGTTACATTCAGTCTTGGGGGGGGTACGAGAGATCTGCAGAGTGGATGGCAGCATTAACAGCCTGAGGTATTAAGACATTTGTGCTGCCCATTACATTACAAATCACAGGAGATTGCAAATTCTTCAGCAGGATGGTGCTCCTGCTCATACTTCAGCCTCCACATCAAAGTTCCTGAAAGCAAAGAAGGTCAAAGTGCTCCAACATTGGCCAGCCCAGTTACTAGACATGAACATTATTGAGACTGCAAGAGCGCTTTCTTTGCCATCCCAGATGACTCTATTAATAAGTTATTTGAGTCATTGCAGAGATGCATGGATGCAGTCCTCCATACACAAGTATTAATTCTTTTATTCTATACTGTACATTATTTCTGTTAAGTGACAAGACTTTTGTCTAAGCAAAGTCAGACCTTACTGTTCTAATTAAATAATTAAAAATCAAGGTATGATCATCTTTTTTTAGGTAAAATAAGCGTAATCTACAGGCCTTTGCCTTTCATATAAGCCACTTCTGATACCAAATGATCAACTAGAAGTCAACTTATTATTTGTTGTTCCTAAATTTGGATAGGCGACAAGACTTTTGTCAGGTAGTGTATTAGGCTAATCACACTTCCACTAAGAAAATTTGATGAAAAATATCTACTATATATGGTTAATAGTTTAGTAATAGTTGGGTGATCATTTCATAAGCACGTTAGAGCAAAAGATAACAGGTCTGTTTTGTTTCAAATGAAAATCTACTCCTCAATATCTCCCTGTATTGTGTGTCTGTCATCAGTGCTGCAGATAGATTTCAGTGAGCTGGCTCTGGAGGAGATGATCGGGGTTGGTGGTTTTGGGAAAGTGTACCGTGCCGTATGGAAAGGGCAGGAGGTGGCGGTGAAGGCGGCCCGCCGAGACCCGGATGAGGATGTGTCTCAGACGCTGGAGAGTGTTCGTCAGGAGGCCAAGCTCTTCGCCATGCTCACACACCCCAACATCATGGCTCTTCTGGGTGTGTGTCTGCAGGAGCCCAACCTGTGTCTGGTGATGGAGTACGCCCGCGGCGGGCCGCTCAACCGGGCTCTCGCTGGGAAACGCATCCCTCCACACACGCTGGTGGACTGGGCTGTGCAGATCGCACGCGCCATGCTGTACCTGCACTGCCAGGCCATCGTACCCGTCATCCACAGAGACCTCAAGTCCAGCAACAGTAAGACCTCATTACTAACATTCTTTATTATTACTTTTTACTAAATATATATATATATATATATGTGTGTGTGTGTGTGTATACAACCCCAAATCAGAAAAAGTTGGGAAAGTATGGAAAATACAATAATAAAAAAAGAAAGTAGTGATTTCCAAATTTACTTTGACTTGTATTTCATTGCAGACAATATGAGCACAAAATAATTCATGTTTTGTCTGGTCAACTTTATTTCATTTGTAAATATACATCCTTTCCTGTCATTCAGACTTGCAACACATTACAAAAAAAGTTGCGACAGGAGCAATTTAGGGCTTGTAATCAGGTAAAGCCGCGGTCACACTAGACATTTCCCTCCAGAGACTTCCATTCATACGCACGCGAATGCGTCAGACCGGAAACGCAAGGTCATGCGTCAGATTTCGCAGGTTGCTCCGGTGCAAAGTTCAAGCTTGTTGAACTCTGACCTGCGAAATTGCATCACTTGACTGCGTGCGACCAATCCAGGATCAAAACATGACCTCTCTGAACAGAAATGTAAAACATGGAGCAATCTCTCGCTTTTTTTAATGTCTAATCATCTTGTTTAATCCCGCCCCTTTTCGCAGCGCCGTGCGACAGAATTTCGCAAGCTCAAACTCTAGTGTGACTGCGGCTTTAATTGGTTAAATAATGATGTTATTTGAAACAGGTGATGTTTACAGGTGATTGTAATTATGATTTGGTACAAAAGCAGCATCCAAGAAATAATCTAGTCCTTTAGGAGCAAAAATGGGCAGAGGATTTTGCCAACAAATACCTGAGGAAATTATTAAAATGTTTAAAAACAATGTTCCTCAAAGAAAGATAGCAAGACATTTGGATATTTTACCTTCAACAATGCAATAAATAAATAAATAAATATTAAATTCAAGAAATCTGGAGGAATTTCAGTGCATAAAGGACAAGAGCACAAGCCTAAGCTTAACAACCGTGATCTCCGATCCCTCAGGCAGCACTGCATTAAGAATCCTCATTTATCTATAATCGATATCACCTCATGGGCTCAGGACTTCTTTGGCAAACCTTTGTCAAGTACCACAATGCATAGTTACATCCACAAATGCCAGTTAAAACTGTGCTGTGCCAAAAGGAAGGCCTATGTTAACAGTGTCCAGAACCGCCTATGACTACGACCAGTATTTCAGGTATTTTTTGAGAGAAATGGACGCTGTGTGCTCTGGACCAAAGAAGAAAAGGATTATCCAGACTGTTTCCAACAACAAGTCCAAAAGCTAGGGTCTGTCTTGGTATGTGGTTGTGTCAGTGCCCTTGGCAAAGGTAACTTGCACTTCTGTGCTGGCACCATTAATGCTGAAAAGTACATAGAGATTTTGGAGAACAATATGGTGCCTTCTTTTCCAGGGATGCCCATGCATATTTCAACAAGACAATGAAAAACCACATTCTGCATACATTACTGTACATAGTCCTGGCTGCAGAGGAAGAGGATAAAGGTACTTGACTGGCCCGCCTGCAGTCCCGACTTGTCTCCAATAGAGAATCTGTGGTGCATTTTGAGGCGCAAAATGAAGAACCTGTACTATTGCTCACCTTAAAACTTGTTTGCAGGAAGAATGGGACAAAATTACACCTGAAACACCTCATCACTTGGTGTCTTCAGTCCCTAAACATATTTTAATTATTGTGAAAAGGATAGGCAACATTACAAAGTGGTAAATGCTTTACTGTTACAACTTTTTTTGAAATGTGTTGCAATAACCAAAATTGGAATACATTATTATTTTAAAAAATATATATATAAATCACAAGGAACACATTAAATGATGTTTGTTGTATTGTCTGCAATGAAAGTAAATTTAGAAATCACTACTTTCGTTTTTTATTTGCGTTTTCCATACTGTCCCAATTCTTTTTCTGATTTGGGGTTGTATTATGTTTAGAAATGTTTTAAAAAATATACAGCAGAGCTAATAATTCAGGAGGACTAATAATTCTGACTTCAACTGTATATTTTATTTATTTTTTGACTGGAAATGACAAAGGCTTCTGCCAAAAGATAAGAAGATGATGTTCAAGAGGCATCATTGTGGAAAAATGATTTTCAGGTTTTGTTTACATTTGAACACAAACTAAATTTGCCAAGGGTATGAATAATGTCAAGCTTGACTGTATATTGATTTAACAATTATTATATATTAAGATCTAATATCTTCAGTATATTTAATAATATTTTTAATGTCCGAAATTAACGTCAACTGAATATTGATTTTGAAAATTCACTTTAGCAACATAAAGTTTTTTCCCCTTAAATTTTCCCCTAGATCACTTTGCATTTGTTTCAGTATGGTGCTTTTCTTATGTGGTTGTGTACAGTATTGTTCATGATGAGAGTGTGTTGGTTTGTGTTGTGTAGACTCATGTTTTGGCTCTCCGAGTGTGTAAGTGGTTTGTAATCCTGTGTTTGGCAGTTGACTTGTCTGATTGGATCCTTTAAACCCAAAGCTTATTACAGAGGATTTGCGCTCCCCTTCACTTTCCACCACTTGATTAGCTGATCAAAACATCTCCTTGCCTCTCATTGGCCACTCAGACATGATTAGCATAAGACCTTGCAGACCATTGGACGCTGTAGTTCAAAGATAAGTCTCTAAGCTTTTCATTGGCTGTGCTGTGTTGAAAAACAAAGTCAGCTAATTTTATCAACGCAAACAGTGATGCAAATCAAGAAACAAACTCTGATATTGGACTGCACCACCAAGCATGACTAGATATGATTCAAGAATAGTTTTGTGATTAGGAATATTCATGAGATTGTTTTTGTGGGCACTTCAAAATACTGCGAAGAATTATTAATTATTTTAACTTTTAGACTGCCTTTTTAGAATCGGAAAATTCTTAAGATAAAAAATTGATTACAACACGAAATGCTGGTAAAACATAATAGTCTGTTTATTATCAAACATAAACATGTTACAGTTTTTTTCAATTGTTTTGCCACAAATTTCAGAACACTAATGTCAATTTTCAAAACTCTAGACACAAAACTCTAAACAGTCACTACTTTTAACCATAGACTGTAAAAGATATGGACGTAGTGTCCGTGACGTCACCCATAGGTTTCTGAACACTGCAAAAGAAGCCACAAGTAGGCGCGGCCAACCGTTGCCATTTTGTTAGCGCGTCATCGCGCCAAACGCGGCATACCAAATAAGGGCAAAGAGGCGGAGAGTGAGCGGAGCTACAGACATGCTGGATTCTCAGCATTTTGCTTAGACGTGGCTTAAAACAGACTTATTACTTTGGGAGAACGTTTAATACTTCATTACCTGTGACTCGTTTGTGTTCTGACCACATGTGCTTGGTTGTACACTATATCAATAAAGTGTTTAGACTTTTAAAAACACTGTTGTAACACATTGAGCCACTAAACATTGTTCTTATGACGTTTTTCGACAGGAGGAAAACGCGAATTACTATCAAACACTTCAGATATAGTCTGTGTTACTAAATGCAAGGCTGTTTATAAAAATCCAGCAGTAACACTGTATGAAAACGCTTCAGATGACTGTTTTATAGCCTACAGCTAATCAATCTGTCAGATTCTGGAGTGCATTACAGGTCTAAAGAACATTTAAATGATAAATGATCTTTAATAAAACAAATACATTTATAGAGATGTTATAGAAGTATATAATTTCTCTCACCTGTGAAATGGAGGCAACTTGAACGGTTTGTGAGCACAATTAAGTCCACACAGCATGCCATATCATCTGATAATTGCAGGAAATAATTCCAAAAGGCAAATGACGGTGTAAAGAAACATTAATCAAAACAAAAACGATGTATATGCCGAGCTCAGCGGCTAATTAGCCAGAATCAGCTGAGGTGACGAGACAGCGACCAGCGAGGGCTAGCTGTCACTCAAGTGACCACGCCCTTAATTATGCAAACTTAATATAACCTAATAAAAACGAAACGGATGAGTTATAAAAAAATTCACCCCCCTCAGAGTTGTCATGAAGGGTAATCATGGCTATATGCACCAAAGCCATCGTTTGTACCATGCTGTAAACATGTTTTTATCAGCTGTAAAAATGACCAATTTACCAATGCAGAAAGAAAGCCCTTGGACTTCCTGGAGCCAGCCCCCCAAGGCGAGTCGATGAATTGCAGTTTTAGTTACTTCCGTATTGGCTTCCCGAGGGAGAGCGGGAGGTTGCCGCTTGCTTTTAACATACAGTAGACTCTCCAGTGTTCAAAACTCTGCATGCTGCGTTCATTTCCTTAATAAAGTCTTGCATTTGCAGGATCATTGGTTTACATAATCCTTTATCATACAAATACTACAGGAACACCACTTTAGATCACCAGCACACAAGATGCACATGGTTTCAATAAAAAAATCTTAAACAACCAATAAATCTTGTTGTTTAAAATATATGATACAGGTTTCATTATGGTTTATACATAAGTGTAGAGGGAATAGTACAGACAGTGGATACACTGAACTAGTTTTATTCATTCCATCATAATGTAGGTTTACTGTCCTTTTTTTTCTCACTGCACATCCCCATATAGAAAGCTGATATGTGGCATGATAAATGGCAACATATGCTGATTATAACTGGATTCCACATACTGTACATAAAATGTCATAATAGTCAATAATTTGTCAAAATAGTGCAGAAATCACTGTTTACATTTTTTTCAACCATATCATACATATACAGTCGAAGTCAGAATTATTAGCCCCCCCCCCTGAATTATTAGCCCCCCTTTTTATTTTTTTTTTCAATTTCTGTTTAACGAAGAGAAGATTTTTTCAACACATTTCTAATCATAATAGTTTTAATAACTCATTTCTAATAACTGATTTATTTTATCTTTGCCATGATGACAGTAAATAATATTTGACTAGATATTTTTCAAGACACTTCTATACAGCTTAAAGTGACATTTAAAGGCTTAACTAGGTTAATTAGGTTAACTAGGCAGGTTAGGGTAATTAGGCAAGTTATTGCATAATGATGGTTTGTTCTGTAGACTATCAAAAAAATATAGCTTAAAGAGGCTAATAATTTTGACCTTAAAATGGTTTTTTAAAAAATTAAAAACTGCTTTTATTCTAGCCGAAATAACACAAAAAAAGACTTTCTCCAAAAGAAAAAATATTATCAGACATACTGTGAAAATTTCCTTCCTCTGTTAAACATCATTTGGGAAATATTTAAAAAAGAAACAAAATTCAAAGGGGGCTAATAATTCTGACTTTAACTGTGTATATATATATATAGATATTTAGATATTTATATATATGAGTGTGTGTTCATGTACAGCCATTTGGACACCTATTCAAATTATAGGTGACATATTTGTGGGGGTAAAATATATAACATAATAGATAATATATTTATGTAACATATATGTACATATTTGTAATTCTAATAGTTGAAAAAAATGGCAATATTTTGACATGTATGACATTTTATATATGTAAAATTCATATGAACCATTATGTCACATATGTAATTTGCATATATTTCTATATGTCAGATTTCTATTTGGCATCTGTGTTTCCATCAGTCTGGTCTTGTGGATTTGGTCACAGGTTCTCCTCTACATCACAGTGGTGTTTTCATTACTCACAAATCTTGGAAAGAACCTTCTGTCAATGTGAATCCAGGCCTGCTGTGATTGGGCTTTCTCAGATACAGTACAGTAATGTCAAATATGAAAACATTGTCTGTAAAAGTGGTACGTGGAATAACGAAACCGTAAATATGGAATAATGATGAATAAAGATGAAATATATGGATAATGTAGTCCAGTTGAGTCATCTTCTGTGGTAACTGATGTCATTTGATCTTTCTGAAACTTTCATCATCTAAACATGTAATATTGCACATCAGTTTCCATGTGTCAAGAGTAATGCAACAGTTATTTGTCATTTTGAGTGCTTGTATCAGTTAATAATAATAATTAATAATTCCTTACATTTATATAGCGCTTTTCTAGACACTCAAAGCGCTTTACATATTGGGGGGAATCTCCTTATCCACCACCAGTGTGCAGCATCCACCTGGATGACGCGACGGCAGCCATTTTGCGCCAGATCGCACACCACACACCAGCTGATTGGTGGGGAGGAGACAGAGTGATGAAGCCAATTATGATATGGGGAGGGTTCGGAGGCCATGATGGACAGAGGCCAGTGGGCAGATTTGGCCAGGACGCCGGGGTTAAACCCCTACTCTTTCTCGAAGGACATCCTGGGATTTTTAATGACCACAGAGAGTCAGGACCTCGGTTTAACGTCTCATCCGAAAGATGGCGCTCACTGAGCAGTATAGAGTCCCCGTCACTATACTGGGGCATTAGGACCCACACAGACCGCAGGTTGGGCGCCCCCTGCTGGCCTCACTAACACCACTTCCGGCAGCAACCTAGCTTTCCCATGTGGTCTCCCATCCAGGTACTGACCGGGCGCAGCCCTGCTTAGCTTCAGTGGGCGACCATGTGAGAGTTGCAGAGAGCTAGCTGCCGGCTTATAATAACATCATGTTAAGTAAATGAATACGCATTTATTTTAGATGTAATGTGTGAGCTGCATTTTGAAATGGGATCAATTTGATATTTAATTGTGTTATATTGAAAAGGTGATTTTAGTTCACTGAACAAAGTATCTTTGACTTGTATTTTGTATCCAAGCATTTGAAAAAAAGAGTTAAGAGTTTTGCAAAAATGTGCAATTTGGCAATGGTTGTGAATTTTTTGTCTAGAGTTTTGAAAATTGACACCACAGTTCTGAAATTTGTGGCAAAATGATTGTAAAAAACTGTAATGTAACATGGCCGAGAAATTGATTGAAAATATTCCGATTCTTTTGTTTGTGTTTTACTATACATTCTTCCTGCCTTAAATTTTATAGGTGAAAAAATGTTTTACTTTTTCTAGTCATCTAAACTTAAATCAATCCAACTGACTAAAAATATTAAGTTAAACTTTGTAAAACTTAAATTTTGTTGAAACCTGATTAACTTGTTAAAATAAGTGAAAGCAAAAGCTAATAAAGGTCAGTTTTATTTTTAAACTATGATTGTTGATGTTCACTAAGGACTCGTTTTTGTAAATTGTTTCAAATCTTTTTGAAACATTTGTTTACTCTGAACATTAAGTTAGCGATAAAGTATATCCAGGAGGTTGTTAACGCAGAATAAATCCCGACAGGATTATTGGCAGCCCGACGTGAAGGCTGAAGGGCTTTGATTTGTGAAAACAACCATCCTGCATGTACTTTATCCTGATTATTACATGGCTGTTTGCCACAAAACATAAAAATTAGACTCAAAATTTTGTTCTGAGCCATTGTAGTTTATTCGTTCTTTAATTAAGCGCAACGCTGACAGAAACGAAAACAGCTGATGGAGCATGCATAATGCAGCCACAAGGTGGCACCAAACAGTCAAAAACAGTGACAGCGTGACAGACAAACAGATAAATATGAATGTGGATGTATGTATATGGATGTAAACGTCTTTACTGACGGTCAAGGGGATTTGATGTTCTCTGATAAGCAGGCTTTATTCAGCAGTTGTTATCTGGGAATAACATACCTTAAAAATGTCACGACTGATCAATCAGAATTGAGTATTCCAGACAACCGTGTAATAAAACACTATAAAGCAGTGACCAAAAAGTTATTTCTTTGTTATTTTACTTGTTAAAGTTTTTTTTAACCCTTATGTCAGTTCAGCTATTCCACAAGTCAATCCAATCTTCAATCCTCATTCCTGATTTTACCTCTACTTTTCTTTACAGTTCTGATCCTGGAGCGTGTGGAGAACGATGATTTGAGCAACAAGACTCTGAAGGTGACAGATTTTGGTTTGGCTCGAGAGTGGCATCGGACCACGAAGATGAGTGCGGCGGGCACGTACGCCTGGATGGCACCTGAGGTCATCCGATCATCCACCTTCTCCAAAGGCAGTGATGTATGGAGGTGGGCATCAAGAAGATGGTTTGTGTGTTAGTGTGTGTATACCTGGTGTTTCCTACCAAATGTGACCCTGGACCACAAAAATCAGATTGCGTGAAGATATTTAGTCAATGTCATAATGTAAATTTATCAAAACTAAATTTTTGATTACTAATGTGCATTGTTAATGCTAAGGGCTCAATTTAGACAACTGTACAAGCAATTGTCCCATGTATTTAGATTTTTTGCACCCTCAGATTCCAGATTTGAATAAAAACTACTGGTATAGCATTTAACAGGTGGCACGGTGGCTCAGTGGTTAGAACTGTCGCCTCACAGCAAGAAGGTCGCTGGTTCGAGTCCCAGCTGGGCCAGTTGGCATTTCTTTGTGGAGTTTGCATGTTCTCCCCATGTTGGTGTCCTCACAGTCCAAAAACATGCAGTATAAGTGAATTGAAGAAACTAAATTGGCCATAGTGTGTGTGTGATTGAGTGTGTATGGATGTTTCTTAGTACTGGGTTGCGGCTGGAAGGGCATCCGCTGAGTAAACATATGCTGGAATAGTTGGCAGTTCATTCCACTGTGGCGACCTCTGAAATAGAGACTAAGCTGAAGGAAAATGAATGAATGAATGAATGAATGAATGCATGGTAAAGCATTTATTAATCTTGAGTGATGTTAATTTTTAATAACTTATTCAAATCAAAAGTCATAACTGTTTTATTTAATGGAGCTAAAAACTAATAAAGTTCTGTTTTATTTGTAAACTAACATTAACATAAGAACTTCTGTAACAAATGTAGCTATTTGACACTTTTGATGTTTACTAATAAGTCCTTATTAGGGACCGAGCACCGAAACAGTTCATAGGCCCTATTGGAATTGCTCCGTTTATTATTATTATTATTTATTTATTTTTTTTTTTTTGAGAATCTAAACATACTCGAAAACTCACAAAAATCTGCACACGCACCAGAACTGGCAAACATTTACATGTGATATGGGTTTCGGAGGTGGGTGTGGCAAAATGGCTCGACAGCACCACCTATAAACATACAACGAAATGCCCCACGAGCTATGTTTTACACACATATACGAAAATTGGCACACACATCAAACATGCCAATATTTCCAAAAAGTCTCTTGTTGTAAATTGTATCTTTTTGAAACATTTGCTTACTCTGAACATTAAGTTAGTGATAAAGTACACCCGCAGATTCCAGATTTTAAAATATTGATCATAAAAAAACACAAAGACAAAGTACAAAGACATGCGCTATAGGTGAATTGGGGAAGCTAAATTGTCCGTAGTGTATTTGTGTGAATGCATGAATGTATGGGTGTTTCCTAGTGCTGGGTTGCGGTTGGAATGGCATCCACTGCGTAAAACATATGCTGGATAAGTTGGCGGTTCATTCCACTCTGGCGACCCCTGATTAATAAAGGGACTAAGCTGAAGGAAAATGAATGAATGAATGAAAAATTCTAAGCTGTAGCTATATAGAACAATAAGTGATCATACTATATTTTAATGAATTTTAAATGAATAAAAACTTATTGCTCTAAAAGCATGTCAAATCTAGTAGTTTGAAGTGGTTTAAAAAGTGAAAATTACAATTAATTAGTATCTCGGGGCTGTACTGTGATCCTTAAATACAATCTTTTCATGTGCCATCAAATGATTTTTGAATGAAATACAGTTTTTGGTACATAAACTAGTGTTACATTGAAAGGACAATTTACAGGGTTTACTTCAGTAAATCACAGTAACAATGTAGGATTGCCATATTTTTCTTTGGTTTAGAGGAAAAAAAGGCAATGTTGTTTTTGACCCAAACTTGACCCATGTACAGTATTTTCATTTTAAAATAAACATGATCTAAGCAAATCAGAGAGTTTTAGCACAAATTGCAGAACCGCATTTTGCTTGAGTTTAGTTGGCCATACTATAGGTCACAGATGGCAGCATCCAATGAAGGTTTTGGTTGCCATAGTAACAAACCAGTGGTGTCATTAGCCCAGTTTCTGAGACTGGTTGATGTGTTGTTTGGTGCTGTTATTAATGTCTGAATTTTGCTTTCCTCTACAAGTCCTGATTACAGAGTGCAGAAGGGGAGGGATGGATAGTAAAGAGATAAAAATAGCAAACCTTTTGTTTGTGTCAGAGCTGTGGTCCTCTGGATACTTTGTTCTCTTCCTACATTTACAAGATGTGATGTTTTTGCGTTGTATAGAGTCAGATCAGTCTCAAAAATAATACATTTAGAAAAAACAATCATATACGCACAGAACAATTCACATTTTTAAAATCCAATTTGTAAATTCAAACCAGTTCATAAATACATCAATACAATTCGTAAAATCAAAACACAGTTCATAAATACACCAATACAATTCGTAATTTCAATACACAATTCATGAGTACACAAATACAATTCGTAATTTCAATACACAATTCATGAGTACACAGTTCCAATTCGTAACTTCGAAACACAATTAATAAATACACCAATCCAATTCGTAACTTCAAAACACAATTAAATACATAAATACAATTCATAACTTCAAAACACAATTAATAAATACACCAATCCAATTCGTAACTTCAAAACACAATTAATAAATACACCAATCCAATTCGTAACTTCAAAACACAATTAAATACATAAATACAATTCATAACTTCAAAACACAATTAATAAATACACCAATCCAATTCGTAACTTCAAAACACAATTAATAAATACACCAATCCAATTCGTAACTTCAAAACACAATTAATAAATACACCAGTCCAATTCATAACTTCAAAACACAATTAAATACACAAATACAATTCATAACTTCAAAACACAATTAATAAATACACCAATCCAATCCGTAACTTCAACACACAATTAATAAATACACCAATCTAATTTATAACTTCAAAACGCAATTTATAAATACACCAATCCAATTCGGAACTTCAAAACACAATTTAATACACAAATACAATTCATAACTTCAAAACACAATTAATAAATACACCAATCCAATTTATAACTTCAAAACGCAATTTATAAATACACCAATCCAATTTGTAACTTAAAAACACAATTAATAAATACACCAATCCAATTCGTAATTTTAAACACAATTAATCAATACACAAATCCAATTCGTAAAATAAAAACACAATTCATAAATACACAAATCTAATTCGTTCCAAAACACAACTGATACATACAAAAATCCTATTCATTGGGATAAATATTTAGCATTTTTACTTGAGAATTCACAAATTGTGTTTTATATTTATGAACTGTATTTTGAAGTTACGAATTGGATTTGTGTATTTATAAATTTGAATTTACGAATTGAATTTTCTTATGTAAATGTAATATTTTTGAGACTGATCTGCCTCCATAGCGTTGTGTATGAGGTTTGTTATTTTATAGTTACAGCCTGGGCTGGGCTATATGACAAAAATCTTGCATCACAATATAAGTCATCTCATATGCTGATAACGGTACATATCAAGATATAGTACCATTTCTGTAAATTCAACCGATTAAATGTTTATATATATTGACCACATGTAAAAGACTATTTCTTATTTACATTTTTAAGTATATTCTTAGATTTATAATTACTCATTCAAATGTAATCATATTTCTCACTATTTAGAACATCAGGGAAAACTGTTAATTAAAAATAATTATAATTTATAATTATTAGTTATTAAAAAATACCAAATAATTACTAAATAAAATGCAAAATGTAAACATTGTACTTTCAAGATTACAATTTTCTCACGATGCTGTTATTCATGTTTAAGTTTGCATCCCGGTAATGGCGTGTACTATTTCACTCATTCATTCATTTTCTTTTCGGCTTAGTCACTTTAATATACCACAAAATATATAATAATGCCTAACATGAAACGATAGACTTTTTATTTTGTCCATAAAAAATATATCATCATATTGCATGTACAGCCCTAAGTAGATCTGGAAATCTGCATATTTATCACATGCAGCAAATTTCAATCTTCCCAAACCGTTGCCGATGTATTTCTGTCAATGCTGTCAACATCTCTTGCCCATTTATCCACTGAAGCGCTTATTTTACGTTTTAATGTACATGACACTGCAAAGGCTCACTTTGAAAAGATAATAGAGAGATTTTCTGTTTTCACAATAGCTGTCATCCATTTGTAGTGTTTCTGTGTAGGATTCTGCTCGTTCCTGCACAGATACTGTTGGTGACAGCTTGTCGTTGTGGGTAGTCTTGTTTAAACTGCAGAGTCTCTGTCTGTCTGTCTCTTTCTCTCAGTTACGGGGTTTTGTTGTGGGAGCTGCTGACAGGAGAGGTGCCGTTTCGTGGTATTGACGGTCTGGCGGTGGCTTACGGTGTGGCCATGAATAAACTGTCCCTGCCCATTCCCTCCACCTGTCCTGAGCCGTTCGCCCGGCTGATGGAAGGCAAGAAGTCCTCATATACTGCAGCACTCTGTGTTAAAGGGGTAGTTCACCCCAAAAGGAAAAATGACACATTTTTTACTCACTCTCAAGTGGTTACAAACCACCAGAGTTTCTTTATTCTGTTGAACACGAAAGAAGATATTTTGAAGAAAGCTGAAAACCTGTAACCATTGACTTTTATAGTATGAAAAGCTAATATGGAAGTCAATGGTTACAAGTTTCCAGCTTTCTTCAAAATATCTTCTTTTGTGTTCAACAAAAGAAAGAAAGTCAAACAGGTTTGGAACAAGTAAAGGGTGAGTAAATGATGACAGAATTTCTTATTTTTGAGTGAACTATCCCTTTAACTCAGCGCTTCTTTTATGCTTGTTTGAATGGTAACCATCCATGCTTTGTCTATTGTTACTTTTTTGTGTGAATGTAAAAGGTTTTCAAAAATCTAAATTTCTAACTGATTTAAAGTGGAGTTTAGTAGCAATTACTGTGGGCACTAATGAGCATTGGTTTCTGACACACACACACACACACACACACACACATAAGCAATAGACCAATCACAATAGACTGAACCATCTGACCAATCAGAGCAGAGTAGGCTCTTGGAAAGGGTGGGTTTAGAATAGAGATAACCCTAACTCTTACCTCAGAGCTTGCACACATTCATTTTCTCCTGGTCACACATACATTATTTGCTTGGAAAATGAGAGGGTGAGGGTGTATTTTGATTTGACTTTTGTGTAGGTGGTTTTAAACTGGCTTATAATAATTATCAAAGATGGCGAAAGTACACAAACTCTTACTTAAGTAGAAGTCCAGATGTTTAAAACGACTCTGGTAAAAGTACAGACTACACTTTTGTATTCAAGTAAAAGTAAAGAAGTACGGCCTAAAAATTTTACTTAAGTAAAAAGTACCCATTACTACTACATGTTTTAGTTTTACTAGTTAGGTAAATATCCGGGTTCTCCCCATGTATCATCATCCTGACACCAACTCACAGCGTTCATCATGTAGTTTTGTGGCTGTTGGATCAAAAACAACAGCTGCCATTCATGTCCATACAGTCAAAAATTATTCTGGCCTGTATGTCTTTATATATAATGTCTTACATTTTACACTGAATTCTGTCTAAAATATATTGATTTTTGTGAAATTTTATATTTGAATATTTTTTATTGACTATATTGAATATATTTTCTTTTGCTAAAATAAATATCGTATTTGACTGCAAAGAATTTTTTTTTTTGCAGTAGCAGCTCTTATACATAACCAGTTATTTTAGTGTTTTTTGCAGGGTATTGTGGATATTTTATTTAATGGATAAACATGAATTCTGTTAATACATTTATTCTATGCTAAAAGCTACATACACAGGCGTGACTACTACAACCTACAAAAATGTGAATGATCTTTTATTCATGTGATAAATTCAGGATCTTTTGCATTATATTTATATTCATGAATTGCCCAGTATAGTTACTTTTGTTTTTGTAAAACATTTGTTAAAAATTAATTGAAGATTAATATGCCTATATTTACAGTAAAATCATATAGTCAACAAAAAAAAATCAATAAAAAAAACTGTTAAACAGCATAAATTCTGTATTAGGAAATATGAACACATCGGAAATAAATCTCAATGCATAAAGTTTTTATAAAGTATTTGATTGTTTTAGTACTAAATGTACAAATCTTTACAAAAAAGCACTATTTTTTGCGGTATTAGATTGAAAGACCAGAGAAATCCTGTGCAGTATGATCGGAAGTGGACAAAAGACTCTAACCTTCAGCATTTGTATGGCATATTTTTGAACTGGAAAGTGTCTCTCTTGTTTACCTGTGATCTGATCAAGCAAAATGTGTTCTATTACCATGTAAACAGGACAGCATCAGTCAAGTTAAATTCGCTGACTCCCTCTGTCTCATCTGCGTAATCATCCTTGCCTTTCTCATAGTAATCTTCATAAACTAGCCCACGTACGGTGTGTGACAGCCTTGGTTGAAAAAGCCGTCATCAATGGTGAAAATAGACTGACTGCATCAAAAAGGCTGTTAAAATGTGCAATGACACAAAATAATATAGATTGCGCCACCAAACACATGAAAGCTAAAGTAACGAGCCTGATTTAAAAATGTAAGGAGTAGAAAGTACAGATATTTGTGTAAAATTGTAAGGAGTAAAAATAAAAAGTTGTCAAAAAAATAAATAGTGCAGTAAAGTACTGAAACCAGAAAAATCTACTTAAGTACAGTAACAAAGTATTTGTATTTCGTTACTTCCCATCTCTGATAATTATGATTTGATTGTAGGCTTGAAATTAGTGGTTATAAGGGACGATAATAAAAATTTATACTCATTCTTCTCACTCAGTGTGAACAAATACTTGACAATGACAGAGCTATATCAATATCCAAAAGAACATAAGAACATTAAAGGGATAGTTCACCCAAAACTGACAATTCGGTCATCATTTACTCACCTTTATTTGTCACGGAACTGTTTGAGTTTCTTTTTTTTCTGTTTAACAAAAAAAAGAAATTTTGAAAAATGTTGAAAATCTGACTTTCGTAGTGTTTGCTTTTCCTACTATGGAAGTCAAAGGTTACAATTTTCAAAATATCTTCAGAAGAAGGAAACTCACAAAGGTGCGGAATCACTTGAGTTGAGTAAATAGTGAGTAGATTTTCATTTTTGGGTGAACTGTCCTTTTGATTGGGAAGCATTTTATACAATTTTGTCATGTTTGCATGTTTTTTTTTTTTTTTGCATAAACAAGCATGTTCAAAAATGGGCGAGCAAGTAGTTGCCTTACTAAAATACTGCTTACAATATTGAGTTTGTTTCTACATTGGCTGTGGATCCAGTTGTTAATATAATGGGCCCTATCATACACCCTGCACAATAAGGCGCGAGATGTGTTTGCGAGAAGTGTTGCTATTTTCAGACCAACTCAATCTTAATTTTCCCGTTTTCCGCCACGTTATTTAAATAGCAAATCCATTTGCGCCACCTTGTGGACTCATGGGTGTTTTGGTCTAGAAAAGAGGTGTGTTAAGGCGCATTGTTGGCGTGTTGGTATTTTGAGGAACTAAAATAGACTGCGCAATAGACCAGCTGAAAGCAGGTCTAAAGTCCAGCGCAGAGCGCGTTAGTTGTGCGCCTCGCTTAAACATTGCTTAAAACACGCAGGATGTACAGCAATACACAAATATCTTTACAAATAAAAAAGGATTAAAGGATTAAAATATTACAAAAATTATTATTTTCTACATAAGTATAAAAACCACTGCCTCCTTGCCTTCTTCATCTTGAGGGGCTTTTTTCAGTTTATTCATGACAACTTGCTTTTGTATAATGTTATTATTATTAGCAGTATTATTTATTATATGCTTATTTATATTTGTTTTATTAAAAACAAGCTTAGATTTGTCCACCTGTCAGGTTTTGGACCATATGGGGCATAAGAATAGGATGTGTGTTTGGATATAACTTTTTTTTGACCACACTTCGTTATTATTGTTCATTTATTCGTTTGCTGGAAATTAGAACTGAATTTAGAAATAGTTTTGAAACAAGTTTTTGCACTTAAGAAACTAAATTAATTATGTAGGCTAATGGATGTCTGTGCGTACAACACCATTTTCTTATCCACGAAAGAGAGAAAGAGATAGTGAAAGTAAAGTCCGATTGGAGGAGGCTCATTCTTTATCCTGCAGATGGTCTGTTTAACTGTTTACTGCTAGTGAAGTGTTCAGTTTTTCCACTTACAAAGTCCGCCATGTAAATAGCAAATGCACCATGGCGCGACGCAACTGACTCTTAAAGGGAGTGGGAGATGGGACTCTGATTGGTTTAAAATCAAAACAAACCCATAACTCATTAGGAGAACCAGCTCAACCCTGTTAGACCATGCGCTGCGGCGCAGAGCCTATTTTTCTGTCCTTAAAATATCAAAAGTGGATTCGGACACGCCCTGTAGACTTTGCACCTAGATCGTTAAAATAGAGCCTTATGTGTTTTTTTTACTGTCTGGGGGCTTGTTAGACTAGTTGCTTACAAAATGTCCTTATAAATTTGAATTGCAGGAGACTTACACAACAAAATTCAGAACCTTAAAAACAGCATAATTGGGGAACTTTAGGAATTATTTTTCTGCAGAACTAAATTAAATTTCAATGATCATTTACTTTCCATTCAAACATGACAAATCATAACATTACAAATCATATCATCATAACAAAACACTGTAAAAAAAAAAAAAAACTCCCAACTGTGCTGGCATAAATTCATTGTATAATACTCTGACTGTGTTTTTGTTGTTACATGATGACAGTGTATTATACAGCAGGTTTCAGTCACTCATTTCAGCTGTGGTGTTTGTTTGTGTCACCTGCTGTAGACTGCTGGAATGTGGACCCTCACTCACGACCCCTCTTCACTAGTATCCTTGACCAGCTGACAGCCATCGAGGAGTCCGGCTTCTTTGAAATGCCGGCTGAATCATTCCAGTCACTGCAGGATGACTGGAAGCTGGAGGTTCAGGAGATGTTCGACCAGCTCAGAGCCAAAGAGAAGGTTTACATGCTCTCAAAAACACACTCATCAGAACATACTATAGGCATTGTGTGGTATAGAAATCTATTAATACTTCAGGGTTCTAACAGGTCACGGAATTTCTGGAATATCATGGAATTTTAAAACTTGCATTCCAGACACTGAAACTCAAGGACTTTCATTTTTTTCCATGTCATGCAATAGCAGGAACTTTTGTTAGTCACTTACGTTTCAGTTATTTAACCCTTATGTGCTGTTGGGGATGCTTTCATCCACTCTGGGGGGATTTTGAGTCTTAATTTGGCTATAGGTTTTACTGTGTTTCAGCTAGCAGAATGATTTTTGGTGACAAATCTTATTTTGACAAAAATGCTTTAAGTTTTTAAAAAAACTCAACAATACACTCTGGGCAAATTTACTACCCTGTTTTTATGTTCGGGGTGAAAACATCCACTAAATTAAACTGCTGTAAAAATCCATCAAATAAATATTTTTTTCAAATGTTTTTGCATAAATCTGTTAATCATCCTTAGTCCTGATCAAAACTACTAAATTGCGTAGAAAATTACAGGATTTTAACTCTTTAACTGACAAATATGTCAAATTTGGTGAAAAAAAAAACACACAATGACGTATTGTCAATATAAAAAAGTAATTATGGACTGGATTTTTTTTTACCTTTTATCAAAGTCTTGGACATGTGAATCAGCATTCATGAATTGTTTTTGATTCATTTTAATTTTTTTCTCCCTATTTTACTGTTGGTGGCTGATTTTGCCCCATTGACTTCCATTATAACCACATTTTTTTGATTGCAAAACCATGACACCATATAATCATGCATTTTTGAATGTTGGTGGTTTTCCCTGTTGGGATAAGGCAAAATTTGTCATTTTACTGTTGATCATCAGTTGGCATCATTAACCCTTTAAATAGGCCTTTGCAAAAAATGCTTATGCTTTCTGGATTTTATATAGAGTACAACAGCAAATTAAAGTGTGTGTATGTTTGTCTGAGAGTGCGAGAGTTACGCACTTACCTTGATATGTCTGAGATAATCAAAATATGCATATTAGCTCTCAGAATTACATGGAGTAGACAAAAACAAAGACTGTATTTATGCACCATCAATTGTGGTTATAATGGAAGTTATTGGGGCAAAAACAACCACCAATAGTAAATTAAGGAG
Organism: Danio kyathit; assembly: GCA_903798195.1. Taxonomy (NCBI): domain Eukaryota; kingdom Metazoa; phylum Chordata; class Actinopteri; order Cypriniformes; family Danionidae; genus Danio; species Danio kyathit. The sequence continues at coordinate 42,367,747 of LR812531.1, read as the reverse complement.
AACAAATAAAAATCTAACAATGCATCAAAGCTAATGTTGTTACTAATCGTTCACATGTGCAAGACTGTAATAAAAGGTAAAAAAGAATCCAGTCCACAACTATTTTTTATATTGAAAATACGTCAGTTTGTGTGATTTTTTTTTACCAAATCAGTGACATCATTTATGAACTTGGCAATTAAAGAGTTAAAATCCTGTAATTTTCTAAGCAATTTAGTAGTTTTGATCACGACTTGATTAACAGATTTATGCAAAGAAATAAAAAAAAAACCCATTTATCTGATGCAGTTTTACAGCAGTTTATTTCAGTGGACGATTTCATCCCTCACATAAGAAAAAGGTAGTACATTTGAACAGTGCACGAGGGGTAACTTTAAGTTTAGTTTATATCGATAATAATTGTAATTTTTCTGTGTTACACAATATGTAAAAAACATGTAATTGGCGGTTCATTCTATTGTGGCAACACCTGAAAAATCATGGACTAAGCAAAAGGACAAGTTTTGTCTATATTGTTATGATTAGGCTATTTTTCATACTCTTTTATTTCTTTCCCCCTTGTCAACTGGCAGTCGCTTGAGTCAAATGCAATGCCCAGACTGTACCTGTTAACTAACGTAAACATGGCAGGAAATTTCAAGAGCTTTAGCTACAAAATGACCATTTCAAATGCTACGTTTTAGACTCGCGTGTTGCAGTTTATTTTCAAAATCTAAGGTAAATTATCCATTGTTGCTCCCATAATGGCTGTTAAATTAATGAAAAATTATATTCAAGCTCAAACTATTGTAATATTATACAAAACACAACTGCATCCTATTATTCTGTTCAATATTGTCCATAGAAATTTCGTCTTTTAGTCAGGGAAAAGTCTTTGACCTTTGGCCAATATTGGGAACCCTGATAGTACTACATACCCCAAAATTTAATTGAAATAAAATTTTACCATTCATTCATTCATTCATTTTCCTTCAGCTTAGTCCCTAAATTCATCGGGGGTTGCCACAGCGGACTGAACCGCCAACTTATCCAGCATATGTTTTACACAGTGGATGCCTTTCCAGCTACAACCCAGTACTAAAAACATCGATACACTCTCATCCACACACATACACTACGGCCAATTTAGTTTATTGAATTCACCTATAGCGCATGTCTTTACACTGTGGGGGAAACCGGAGCACCCAGAGGAAACCAACATGAACACGAGGAGAACATGCAAACTCCACACAGAAATGCTAACTGACCCAGCCGGGACTCAAACCAGTGACCTTTTTGCTGTGAGGCGATTGTGCTATCCACTGAACCACATTCAATTTGTTGTTCAATAAATCTAAACGTTTCCCATTGTTGTGGTGGTGTCAAACTCAATATGCTCTTTAATGGGTGCTCCACAATAATGCTCCTTAATGAACGTGTCCCAGATGAATATACCAGATTCTCCACACGACAGAGCAGAATGATGAGTAAGCTGGATCTCTCAAGTTGTCTTTCTTGCTGTAGGAGTTGAGATCCTGGGAAGAGGAACTGAGTCGTGCAGCTCTACAGCAGAAGTACCAGGAGGAGGCTTTACGGCGACGAGAGCAAGAGCTGGCAGAGAGAGAAATTCACATCCTGGAGCGAGAGCTCAACGTCATCATTCACCAGCTGTACCAGGAAAAACCACGAGTGCAGCACCGACACGGAAAGTTCCGGCGCAGTCGACTTAAACTGCGGGATGGGAACCGCATCAGTCTGCCTTCTGGTTAGTATTTTGTTAAAGTTAGCAGGAGATGGAAGTTGCGAGTGTCTTTTCTTCTCTATTGTGATGTACACTTTATTAGGTACACCTTACTAGTACCGGGTTGGACCCCCTTTTGCCTTCAGAACTGCCTTAACCCTTTGTGGCATAGATTCAACAAGATACTGGAAATGTTCTTCAGAGATTTTGGTCCATATTGACATGATAGCATCACGCAGTTGCTGCAGATTTGTCGGCTGCACATCCATGATGCTAATCTTCTGTTCCACCACATCCCAAAGGTGCTCTAGTGAATTGAGTCTGGTGACTGTGGAGGCCATTTTGAGTACAGTGAACTCATTGTCATGTTCAAGAAACCAGTCTGAGATGATTCGTGCTTTATGACCAGTCTGGCCATTTTCCTCTGACCTCTGACATCAACAAGGCATTTGCACCCACAGAACTGCCGCTCACTGGATATTTTCTCTTTTTCGGACCATTCTTTGTAAACCCTAGAGATGGTTGTGTGTGAAAATCCCAGTAGATCAACAGGTTCTGAAATGCTCAGACCAGCCTGTCTGGCACCAACAACCATGCCACAGTCAAAGTCACTTAAATGACCTTTCTTCTCCATTCTGATGCTCAGTTTGAACTGCAGCAGATTATCTTGACCATGTCTACATGCCTAAATGCATTGAGTTGATGACGTGTGATTGACTGATTAGAAATTTACATTAATGAGCAGTTGGACAGGTGTACCTAATAAAGTGGCCGGTGAGTGTATATTTAAGTGTATGGCAGGACTTCCTTTTATCTGTTAAGTATTGACTAGATGTTGTGGTTTGCTATTGTTCAATCTCATATGATTGACAGTTTGTCCTGCACTTGCATCAGTAAACATGTCATCAGAAAAGAGATGTCATTGGAAGGGGAAATTAAATTAATCAAGTATATATACAGTTGAAGTCAGAATTATTAGCCCCCCCTGAATTATTAGCTTCCCTGTTTATTTTTTTCCCTAATTTCTGTTTAACGGAGAGAAAAAAAATTCAACACATTTCTAAACATAATAGTTTTAATAACTCATTTCTAATAACTGATTTATTTTATCTTTGTCATGATGACAGTAAATAATATTTTACTAGATATTTTTCAAGACACTTCTATACAGCCTAAAGTGACATTTAAAGGCTTAACTAGGTTAATTAGGTTAACTAGGCAGGTTAGGGTAATTAGGTAAGTTATTGTATAATGATGGTTTGTTCTGTAGACTATCGAAAAAATATATAGCTTAAAGGGGCTAATAATTTTGACCTTAAAATGGTGTTTAAAAAATTAAAAACTGCTTTTATTCTAGCCAAAATAAAACAAGTAAGACTTTTGCCAGAAGAAAAAATATTATCAGAAATACTGTGAAAATTTCCTTGTTCTGTTAAACATCATTTGGAAAATATTTAAAAAAGAAAAAAAAATTAAAAGGGGGCTAATAATTCTAACTTCAACTGTATATATTTCTATAGTGTGTCAGTGTGTCACTTTGAAACAAAATGTACAAGCTTATATATATATATATATATATATATATATATATATATATATACAGTATATAAATCTGGACTAACCCGAACATTGGGTCAAATTTGGTCCTATTAATTTCATTTAAAAAAATTAACCCAGCTGTTGGTTAGTCCCTATTACACGCAGAATTGGGTTGAAATAACACAGCATTTTTAGAGCGTTGTACATTTTATTTCATGGTGACACACTGGGAAAACAATATATTTCAATTTAATTGAACTATTTATTGATTCTTTTACTATTTAATATATTTCTGTAAATCATTTCTCCCCCAATCATTTTAAAGTTATTTAGGATTATGAGTTTTTTTTTCTGCAATGCCTTGTGGGGTCACTTGTGTGGAAGTATATGCAATGACTTGTAAATGTTTGTATTTCTAACAGTATGTTTGCGTTTCAGATTTCCAGCATAAAATCACAGTCCAAGCATCTCCTTCTTTGGACAGGAGGCGGAGCCTATTAGGAAGTAACTCCACCCCTCCAAACAGCCCCCCTGTTTTACCACGTCTTCGAGCGATCCAGCGTAAGTGTATTTATGTATCTGATTGAATTTTTTCTGTAGGTTTTTCTATGCTTCTATATAAGGTTATGCTTTAATACATAATATCCATTACGTTGACAGTGACCCCAGGGGTCGGAGGTCAGGCATGGGGTCGTAATGCTGCATTCCAGTTTGATGAAGAGGAGGACAGGAAAACTTCACGCAAAAAAGGGAGAACGCAAAGAGAACACAGCGCCGATGAGAGGTGTGTGTGTGTTTCTAGACAAACCATAAAGCTTCAGCAGTTGTTTAAACAGTCATGAATCTGCGTGTGCATGTGTTTATGACTCAGTTTGAGGACTCCTAAAGAGGGCAGCCGACAGCGCTCCTGCAGTGCTCCGAACCTGCGCCGTTCCCCAAGACACAGTCCTGCTGTTCCCGGAGTGTGCAGTCTGGCAGAGACTGGTAACATTAACAATTACACCTGATGTTTGCCATCTCTATTGACCAGTCCTGAATGTTTAGCTATAGCCTTGTTGCATTCACATTATTATGATGGAAGGGAATAGTAAAACAACAGTAGACTGAGCTTAAAGCAACAGTTCATTCAAAAATGAAAAATGGAGTTAACTTGTTAACAAAGGTTCTGCGGCAGTAAAACCACGCCTCACTTTGTCTTCTTAACCAATCATCTACTCCCTAAAACTTATTGAAGGCAGACCAGCCTTCTAGCACTGTTCTTCTCATTTTCACGAACCCTTTATTTTATTCCCATTTATTTCCTCGCTACATCTCTACAATAAAGTCTAGCTCAAAGTGTGGCGTGGTCCATGCTGGTAAATTTTATGCTCATTTATTTACCCACAGGACGTATTTCTTCAGTAGAACATAACAAAAAAGATTCAAAAGCATGGCTCTTGGTGATATCTAGAATGGAAGTCAATGGCTGCCGGCACTTTGAGAGTTAAAAAAAACATAAAGGCAAAAGAAAATGAATACCCTACGTTCCTGTTTAATTTGTGTATTTATTTATTCATTCATTCATTTTCCTTCGGCTTAATCCCTTTTTTCATGAGGGGTCACCACAGTGGAATGAACCACCAACTTATCCAGCATATGTTTTACAAAGCGAATGCCCTTCCAGCTGCAACCCAGTACTGGGAAACATCCATACACACTCATCCACACACATACACTAAGGCCAATTTATGTTATTCAATTCATCTATAACGCATGTCTTTGGACTTGTGGGGGAAACCGGACCACCCAGAGGAAACCCACGCGAACACGGGGAGAACATGCAAACTCCAACAACCAACCTTCTTGCTGTGAGGCGATGGTGCTAATTAATCAGATTTTTTATAGACTTTTAGTGGTCAACATTTTTAATACATATGGCTAAATCTGTTTGTGATGATTGTTTTGATGGTACTGAACTAAGACACATTAATATTCTATCCAATAGAGAATAATTCACTAATAATTAGTTGGACAAATGAAGTTCTTTTGTTGCATGTCTCATTCTGTATTTCATATTCAAATGATTCATCCTGTGGAACAGAGCCAAATTCAAACTATTAAAAATGTGTCACGCTGACATTATGTTGGCATCGTTGCATCATGCTGATGTAATATTTGGATAACTTTGACATTTCTGTCATCTGACTGAAAATAGATTCATCTAACTTGGGTAAAATGCCATAGAAATGTCAGTGTTTTATTTACATCATAATATCAGCAACAAGGGAAGTTATACAACTAGAAATCAAAAAAACGTCACCCTGTAACTGACAAGCTGTGACGGCTGAATATGGTGCAACATTGTGAAATCTTTCTCCCCCACCCCTCTCTTGCTCTCTCTCTCTGTAGAAAATGAGGACTGCTGCTTCCCATCAGAGTCAGCTGACTCCCCTGGCCAATCATACCTCTGTATCCCATTCCACAGGGATGGATCCGCTTCAGACAGTTACGGCGTGGAGAGCGGCACGACTGGAACAGCTTCTGACGTTTCCCCCAGTTATACGCGGAGAAGTCCCAGTGGAAATCGTAGATCAGAGCTGGTGTTATTGGGCTGCGGGGCAGTTCTTGCTGCTGTTGGTTTGGGTCATAACCTACTGGACCTGATGCGTGTAGAAGAGACTGTGCGTCCACGATGGGAAGGACTGTTTCACCGTACTGGGGGTCAAAGTCGTGGTGCCAGCCCACCCACACGCAAACTCTTTAAAAGGGAAAGCCCCCGTCGGCCACCGCCACTGCCCACATCCCTTACACTCCTGTCTCTCTCTTCAGTGTCTGATTGTAACTCAACCCGATCTCTCCTGCGCTCTGACAGTGAAGAGCTGCTCGTGCTGCGGCCCCCCACTCCCCCAGCCCCGCCCCCTGGACAAACCCCACCTCCTCTGAACCCACTGGTCAACACACACCTGGAGAGCTTTAAGCGGCACCCTCGGCAGTCTCTGACGCCCACACATGTGCCCTCAGCGCCCAGTGCCACTTGTAGGCTTCATCGCACGCCTTCAGATGGCGCGATAAAGATGAAGTGCTCGCCTGCACATAACAACCACAACCACAACCCCACCCCGACTACCCCCTCCAAAACTACAGGTGAGAAACTCTTGCAAATCTCAGCATCAATGACAGATTGCTGTTCATTTATTATAAAACAGAACATTACTGTTCTCTTTTCCTACTATAGAAAGAGATAAATATATGAAATGAGTACAGTTTCAAATTCAACGTCAAGATCAGGTACTCTTTAAGAAAATTAGATAATTAATATTTTTGGCCAAGAATAGTTTGGCCAAACAAAAACAGAGCTGAAGGATATGCTAAAATCACAGAAGATTAAATTGAGCATGAACATAAAGTCCTTCATCTTGCTTAGTAACAGTAACAGTGGTGGATTGAAAAATATCTCATGTATGAATGTTAATGCATCTCTGCTGGTTGTCTAGCTCAGGGATGGGCAACTTCGGTCCCTGAGGGCCACTGTGCTGTAGATTTTAGCTCCAAACCTAATCAAACACGCCTGCCTATAGACTAATTTCACGCAGACGACATTTTAAAAGCAAAATCGAGGCTGCGGTGGGAAGAAACCTGGAAGTATTACGTGGAGTCACACAGGAACATTGTGTACCTGGCTGTATATCTTATCAGCGAAGAGAAAGTGACACAAATTTATCATTTCACTGCCTTCCAAGTGACCCGAAGATCCATTCTGAATGGATTGTGAAAATAAAAAGAGATATCAGACCTAATTTTCAGCTAAGTTAAGGGAAATGGCACTAGTAACCTAACGGTTAATAAACTGATTCTTTCACTATATTAGACTTGTCACAATAATGAATTTCGGCACCAATCGGCCTTGAAATGTAAAAAAATGTCAATGTCCCACTAACATTTAAGCACTGTTGAGTGCGTTCTTAAACACTGCTGATTTTCCATAGTATTCACCAGAAATTATTGTGATTTGCTGTGAAGGTCATCAGTTCACTGCACTTCACCGATGTTTACCGAGTGCAAACACAGACAAGCGATCCTCTGATAACTCGACAGATCTTTGCGGCTTAAAAACGCTCCAGTGTTCTTCTATCTGTGTTTGCACTCTGTGCTTTCGTTTTTTAAAATGGCGGCCACGTGAAATAAGCGTATAGTTTTCTAGTAATCTTGAGGACACTGATTAGCTTGTTCAGGTGTGTTTGATTAGTGCTGCAACAAAACTCTGCAGGACAGTGGCCCTATAGGACCGAAGTCGCCCATCCCTAGTCTAGCTGATACAGGTTTTACAGGTTAGCAGGTTTGTTGTAATATTGCACCAACATGTTGCTAACATAGGTTGTTATGTGTGTGGTTCTTCCTCTATTTCTCTGGACATATGGTACTGTGACATCATTGTTTCCCAAAAAGTGGTGTTATAACAATCCACACAGCAATTTTTCCACTCTGTAACCCATTATCCAAAAATTGTACAGGGCACCAAGAATGCTGGTGTCATGTGGACAAAAGGCCAAAACAATATTAAACTTTTGCGGGTTTACCTAAACTTGTTGCCATGTGGATGGGGCCCTATACGCTCTATCCCCCTTTATCCCCACTTATGATCTTGGAGTTGAGGTAAGGAGTGTCTGTTCCAGGTATAATCCATGAAAACAAGTGTAAAAACCTTAAATATTCTTCATGCTAAGTGTCTTTTCTGATGTCTTTTCTGATGCCGTATGTGCAGTGACTCAGTGGACTTTAAGTGAGGACCCTTCAGAGGTGCCCCGTCTTCCTGATCCAAACCTCATCTTCCCACCTACACCACGTCGGCGCTTCCAGCCGGAGCGTCCCAAGACTCTGGACTTTCTGGCTAGGCCTCGGCCATGTCCACGAGCTCGTTGTGGATCGCAGTGGGGGGAATCTCCTGCTCACACATCCAGCACTGAAACCCCATCCACTGTAGAGTTTGGCGGAGGTGTGGCCGTCCTGCCCACTCCAATGGAGCAGCCGACCCCCTGTTCCCCTTGGGTGAATGACAGTCTTTTGGACCAACAGGATGATGGCCAATACAAGGATGGGACACGACCACTCTCCTCAGACCCCAGAGACTCACCTTACAGAGTGCGACCAGGGTTTTGCTCCTGATTTCACCCGTCTGAACATGTTAATGTCACTCACAATTTAAAACCCACTTGGTTTCAGACTGGGTTGCCTGGTGTCATGTTCCTGAAAAAGTTTATCCTCAACCCTGATCAAACACATGTGAAGCAGATCTTCAGGAGCACTTAATGAGGGTTAATCAGGGTTGTGTCTGAACTCTGTGGGTTGATCTCGGGGAACAGGATTGAGCACCCCTAACTTAGACTTTCAGGTTAATGGCAGAAGTTCTGGATACCCTAGGAAAAAAAACTACTTGTACCAGCCCAAGATGGTTCACTTGAGGTGGTCTTAAGCTGGTCTTAGCTGGTTTAATCCTGGTCAAGAAGGCTAAGTGGTGACTTGGTTACCCAATTGCTCAAATCGTCTCTTAAGCATGCAAAAGACCAGATTTACTGGACTAGAAGGCATGCTAGGACCATTTTAGGCTGGTATGAGATTTGTTTTTCATTGGGGGTATATCTTAATAAGGAGCTGATACGTTAGTGATAAGGAATAATTACCCAGTATAAACCAAAGGTGCTTGGTTTTTGCAAAATCCAGATGCTGTTCTGGTCTAAACCATCTTCAGTTTTCAACACACACATATATATTCCTGCACTGCAAAAACAAACAAACTTTTTAATAGCTTTTTTTGAGTTGTTTTCAGTATAAGCGTCTAAACATTCTTAAATCAAGATACATTTATGTAAGAAGCTAAATTGTGTTGAGTATTAAGATAATAAGTCAAACTGATCAAAATTAATGATCCAACAGGGTAAGACGAATGAACCTAAGGGGGCATTACATGTCACCATATTCTGTTCAAAATTGAAACCCTTGTTAGCCTTTTGGCCTTTCATTTACATACAATTTTGGTGGTCTGAAAATGCAAACATTTGTGTTTCTTTATAAAATGGCACCGCCAGCTTCTGGCATGCATTGCACAGCGTTTGTACAGCAGTTGTTTTCATACATCTGTGTGAACCAAGTGTATCTGTCTGCGGACTGCAAGATGGGGGCGTAAGATGAAGGGGTGTAACTTGTAGTAAGTTAGAGGCGTAACTTGCAGGTATCGAGATCCCATTAAACCATGCGAGATGTCACAACGAGATGTTGTTGGCAAAATGGCAAATACTTTCCAGAGAACATTTTCACCATGTTTTCATGCCTTTTCTGAAAGTTATCCGCAACCAATTCATTTGATATATTATTATATTCATTCATTTAGCAACTCCACCATGCAACTCCACTCGCTGACATTTTGTCATGACAGTTAGCCTACTCTGCGTCGCCCCCTGTGGTTGCAAATAACAGTACAATAGCGAGCGCGTCATGAAGTATGAAAGCCTCCACAACTCACAGCTGTTCGTTAATAACTGTGATGGTTGGGTTTAGGTTTGGGGAAGGTGTAGACGTTAATAGCTTTGATAGTTGGGTTAAGGGTTGGGGAATGTGTAGTTAATAACTACAATGGTTGGGTTTAGTGTTGAGGGTAGTTGTAGATGTTAATAACTGTGATGGTTGAATTTAGGGTTAGGTAACGCGTAGACGTTACTAACTATAAGGGTTGGGTTAAGGGTTGGGGTAGGTATAGATGTTAATAACTGTGATGGTTGGGTTTAGGTTTGGGGGAGGTGTAGACATTAATAACTGTGATGGTTGGGTTTAGGTTTGGGGAAGGTGTAGACGTTAATAAATATGATGTTTGGGTTAAGGGTTGGGGTAGGTGTAGACATTAATAACTATGATGGTTGGGTTAGGGTTGGGGAAGGTGTAGGCGTTAATAACAATGATGGTTTGGTTAAGGGTTGGGGTAGGTATAGATGTTAATAACTGTGATGGTTGGGTTTAGGTTTGGGGAAGGTGTAGACGTTAATAATTATGATGGTTGGGTTAAGGGTTGGGGTAGGTATAAATGTTAATAACTGTGATGGTTGGGTTAAGGTTTGGGGTGGGTGTAGACGTTAATAATTATGATGGTTGGGTTAGGGTTGGGGAAGGTGTAGACGTTAATAACTATGATGGTTGGGTTAAGGGTTGGGGTAGGTATAGATGTTAATAACTGTGATGGTTGGGTTAATGTTTGGGGTAGGTGTAGACGTTAATAATTATGATGGTTGGGTTAGGGTTGGGGAAGGTGTAGACGTTAATAATTATGATGGTTGGGTTAGGGTTGGGGAAGGTGTAGACGTTAATAACTATGATGGTTGGGTTAAGGGTTGGGGTAGGTATAGATGTTAATAACTGTGATGGTTGGGTTAAGGTTTGGGGAAGGTATAGATGTTAATAACTGTGATGGTTGGGTTAAGGTTTGGGGAAGGTGTAGACGTTAATAATTATGATGGTTGGGTTAAGGTTTGGGGAAGGTGTAGACGTTAATAATTATGATGGTTGGGTTAAGGTTTGGGGAGTGTAGACGTTAATAACTATGATGGTTGGGTTAAGGGTTGGGGTAGGTATAGATGTTAATAACTGATGGTTTGGTTAGGGGTTGGGGTAGGTGTAGATGTTAATAACTATGATGGTTGGGTTAAGGGTTGGGGGAGGTGTAAACGCTAATAACTATGATGGTTGGGTTAAGGGTTGGGGTAGGTGTAGACGTTAATAACTATGAAGGTTGGGTTAAGGGTTGGGGTAGGTGTAGACGTTAATAACTATGAAGGTTGGGTTAAGGTTTGGGGGAGGTGTAAACGCTAATAACTATGATGGTTGGGTTAAGGGTTGGGGTAGGTGTAGACGTTAATAACTATGAAGGTTGGGTTTAGGTTTGGGGTAGGTATAGACGTTAATTACTGTGATGGTTGGGTTTAGGGTTAGGTAACGCGTAGACGTTACTAACTATAAGGGTTGGGTTAAGGGTTGGGGTAGGTATAGATGTTAATAACTGTGATGGTTGGGTTTAGGTTTGGGGGAGGTGTAGACATTAATAACTGTGATGGTTGGGTTTAGGTTTGGGGAAGGTGTAGACGTTAATAAATATGATGTTTGGGTTAAGGGTTGGGGTAGGTGTAGACATTAATAACTATGATGGTTGGGTTAGGGTTGGGGAAGGTGTAGGCGTTAATAACAATGATGGTTTGGTTAAGGGTTGGGGTAGGTATAGATGTTAATAACTGTGATGGTTGGGTTTAGGTTTGGGGAAGGTGTAGACGTTAATAATTATGATGGTTGGGTTAAGGGTTGGGGTAGGTATAAATGTTAATAACTGTGATGGTTGGGTTAAGGTTTGGGGTAGGTGTAGACGTTAATAATTATGATGGTTGGGTTAGGGTTGGGGAAGGTGTAGACGTTAATAACTATGATGGTTTGGTTAAGGGTTGGGGTAGGTATAGATGTTAATAACTGTGATGGTTGGGTTAATGTTTGGGGTAGGTGTAGACGTTAATAATTATGATGGTTGGGTTAGGGTTGGGGAAGGTGTAGACGTTAATAATTATGATGGTTGGGTTAGGGTTGGGGAAGGTGTAGACGTTAATAACTATGATGGTTGGGTTAAGGGTTGGGGTAGGTATAGATGTTAATAACTGTGATGGTTGGGTTAAGGTTTGGGGAAGGTATAGATGTTAATAACTGTGATGGTTGGGTTAAGGTTTGGGGAAGGTGTAGACGTTAATAATTATGATGGTTGGGTTAAGGTTTGGGGAAGGTGTAGACGTTAATAATTATGATGGTTGGGTTAAGGTTTGGGGAGTGTAGACGTTAATAACTATGATGGTTGGGTTAAGGGTTGGGGTAGGTATAGATGTTAATAACTGATGGTTTGGTTAGGGGTTGGGGTAGGTGTAGATGTTAATAACTATGATGGTTGGGTTAAGGGTTGGGGGAGGTGTAAACGCTAATAACTATGATGGTTGGGTTAAGGGTTGGGGTAGGTGTAGACGTTAATAACTATGAAGGTTGGGTTAAGGGTTGGGGTAGGTGTAGACGTTAATAACTATGAAGGTTGGGTTAAGGTTTGGGGGAGGTGTAAACGCTAATAACTATGATGGTTGGGTTAAGGGTTGGGGTAGGTGTAGACGTTAATAACTATGAAGGTTGGGTTTAGGTTTGGGGTAGGTATAGACGTTAATTACTGTGATGGTTGGGTTTAGGTGTAGAGTAGGTGTAGACATTAATAACTGATGTACAGCGCCATCTTACTGACAACATAGTTTTGACGTGTTCCCATAACTTCAAGTTACGCCTCTAACGTACTACAAGTTACACCCCTAAGGCCCCTTTATGTTACGCCCCTGTCTTGCAGTCCGCAGACAGACCCTACTCGTGTGAACAGAGAATTTTTGACAGTGCATTTGCCTGTACATGTTTTTTTTTTTTTCATTTTAGTATGTCTTTTAAAATGAATTTTAAAAAATCTCAAACAGTTTGCATTTTGTCTTGTCTTAAATTTAAAAATCCTACATTTTTTTCCGACAACTAGACTTACGTTTCTTAAATAATTGTATCTTGATTTAAGAAAGTAAAAATATTTGTATCAGAAAACAAGACAAAATACTGAGAAAGAAAACGGCAGTGTGGGCTCTAATAGTGTAGTGTTCTGTTCATCACCAGGCGTAATAAGCTATTGAAAAAAAATACAATCCAGAAGCTTCATCAATGGCCAGACTGATTTCTGAGTGCTTTGGAAACGTACTGGGTCTGCAGCTGTGATCTTGAGAGACATTTATCAGGACACTTTTTTGATTTGCAAAAAAAAGTGTTTTTTTATTCATATTAAGTGTATTATCTCAGCTGTCCCGCTGCGCTGTATTGACTTTCTCTCTGTATGTACACACGTCTGCATGTTTATGGTAGATTTAGCTCTGAACATAGCACTGGTTTAGTGGGGAACATCAGATGGTTTATTTCTGCTACTCTTTTGGAGTTTTCAGGTTTTATTTGCCATACATGAATGAGATTGTACACCTTTTAGAAGTGCTTTTTGATCCGGTCTCATGAATGTATTGTTCTGTCATATTTACTGTACACCATTTGAAATCACCGATTGTTCTGTGGATTTCACTGTAGCATGAAGCACATAGTCTTTCACAAATGATAAGCTTGATTTAGTGACCTCATCACCATCCGAATCACTAGAATTAAACTTAAGGTCAGATAGAATATATTGGCTCTAAATTTGCAGCTATATACAACAGTCAGGTACATTGCTGTCTTCCGAAGTTTGTGTGTGTATGTAAATGATGGATTTCAGGATGTGTGTGTGTGTGTGTGTGTGTGTGTGTGTTGACTATTGTGAATGCATATTGAACTTGTTTTGCATTTTTAGTAGCATTTTGTGCAATATTTGTTATATGTTTACACATATTTATTTGTCGAAATTATTTTTCTATTTTTCATATTTTTCTTATTTTGTGATGAAATTGATGAAAACAACATTTCTGAACATGTCCAGACAGGCAGAGCATACTTTTGCACGTTTACAGCAGTGTTTTCCCTTTGTCTCTCAATCTAATCTTTCATCTCTATACCGACGAGAAATTCCTCCAGACACAAAACAACATTTAGAGCCAAAACACAGAAGAGATTTTGTCTGTCTTCCCCTTTTCTGTCACTTGAGACCTTTTTGAACAGAATTGGTCATGCATCCGACTAAATGAAAAACACGGAGCCCTTAAATTTGCCTGAGGTTCCACTCCGTCTGGATGTGGAAAAGTGTGTGTTTTATTTCTGGCTGAAAGGAATGTGTAGCCATCATCGAGCGCATCTGCTGTCATTTATCAGCACAATCACTGTTGTCCTGGAGAGCAGGTGTTTTGGGTTCAGAAGCTGCTGCTATGAAACTTGTACTTGCACCCGAGCACATTAGACTTGTGTAAGAGCTCAATTAAAGCCCTGAAATGCTGATATGTGGTGTTTTTGTGACTGACTGCTTTAATATTCAATACTCACTCTAAAGGACTGTTTACATATATTATTATTATTAAAAGCACAGCAAAAATGTGATTTGATTAGAAATAAATATAGCATATTTTGGTAAAACTGTAAAGTACCTATTCACACTATTAGCTTATTACCTGTTAATAATTAAGATATTGCCTGTTTATTATTACTTATAAAGTATGATCTTATTATATATTCATAGTCCTTCCCAGTATCTTAACCAAACTACTAATAACTATTAATGAGCAAATTAGTACTTTATTGAGCTAAACGTCTTAGTTAATGGTTTATTAATGGTGAACATTATGCCTTAAAATTAAATTAAAATGACCCATATATTTAAAAAACCCATAAACTTTAAAAGAAATAAAGCTTTTTTTTTTAATTCAGCTAGTTGCCAAAAAGGATTTCTCATTTACAGTAGTTTAATGATGGACAAAAATAACAAAAAATTTATTTATCCTTGATATAAACTATATCTATACACTCACCGGCCACTTTATTAAGTACACCTTACTAGTACCGGATTGGATCCCTTTTTGCCTTCACAACTGCCTCAATCCTTCAAAGTGCTCAATTAATCCTGACACAATGCTCAGTTGGTACTAATGGTCCCAAAGTAAAGTAAATATCCCCCACACCATTACACCACCAGCCTGGACCATTGATACAAGACAGGATGGATCCATGCTTTCATGTTGTTCACGGCAAATTCTGACCCTACCATCTGAATGTCGCAGCAGAAATTGAGTCTCATCAGACCAGGCAATGTTTTTCCAATCTTCTATTGTCCAATTTAGGTGAGCCTGTGCAAATTGTAGCCTCAGTTTCCTGTTCTTAGCTGACAGGAGTGGCACGCGTTGTGGTCTTCTGCTGCTGTAGCTCATCCACCTCAAGGTTCGACATGTTGTGCATTCAGAGATGCTCTCCTGCATACCTCGGTTATAACCAGTTGTTATTTGAGTTACTGTTGCCTTTCTATCAGCTTGAACCAGTCTAGCCATTCTCCTCTGACCTCTGGCATCAACAATGCATTTGTGCCCACAGAACTGCCGCTCACTGGATATTTTCTCTTTTGGACCATTCTCTGTAAACACTAGAGATGGTTGTACGTGAAAATCCCAGTAGATCAACAGTTTCTGAAATACTCAGATATGCCCGTCTGGCACCAACATTCATGCCACGTTCAGTCACTTAAATCACCTTTCTTCCTCGTTCTGATGCTCGCTTTGAACTGCAGCAGATTGTCTTGACCATGTCTACATGCCTAAATGCATTGAGTTGCTTCCACGTAAGTGGCTGATTAGAAATTTGCGTTAATGAGCAGTTGGACAGGTGTACCTAATAAAAAAAAGCGTATATTTCAAATGAAAAACAACAAAAATGACTAAAACATTTAGATTAAGATTAAAAAATGATCTAATTTAAAATAATAAGAATAATATATCAGGTGCATTCTCAGTTTAATTAAAAAATGTAAAAACTTTTTTAGACTAGTAAAATAAAACTTATTAAATACACATTGACGCTTTTTTATTGCATT
The DNA here is from genome assembly GCA_903798195.1 of Danio kyathit. Classification (NCBI taxonomy): domain Eukaryota; kingdom Metazoa; phylum Chordata; class Actinopteri; order Cypriniformes; family Danionidae; genus Danio; species Danio kyathit. The sequence continues at coordinate 42,351,929 of LR812531.1, read as the reverse complement.
ATGTTTGCAACCCCAAATACCATTAGATTGTCAACAAAATGTCCAGGTTTTTCTGATGTTCAAATTTCTATTCTGCAATGTTATGCAAGTAATGCATATTTAAAATACAGTAACAAGCCATCAATACATGACAATTCCCACTCTTTATCCTCCTAGGGCCCGGGTGTCCACATACATGGACAGCACATTTTAGCTCTTAAGTGGCTATTTAAAATACTTTGAATGTTTTATATTTTGTTACAGACATTTAGTGTCATCCTGCAACTGTTTTGCAGCTTATGAAATCTCCCAAACCCTATTTTTAACTCTCCAAAATGGGAAAAAATTTAGTTTTTATTCACTGATAGTCAAAGCAAGTACAAAAAAAATCTATGTTAAATATGCATAAAAGAAAATTCGGTAAAAGGTGTTTTATGTAAATTGGGACCACGAGTCCACATATATGGACATCATTTTTCTCTAAAAGTACATCATATCAAAAGATAATACTTAGATTTTTATTCTAATTAGGTTCCAATAAGCCCAAATAGCAGAGAAAAATAAAAAATGCATGTAAAAAACACCTTGGGCCTTAAGAGAAGGATAATTTATTCAGTGTGTGCTATAAATTTTTTTTCAGTAATACAACCTGTCAGGTCAAAATTACTGCTGATTTGACAATAACTAAATACATGAACAGCAATTAATTGATATAGATATTTCAACATGAACAGTGAATATTTCGCTTAACATTTGACAGATCTGTATGACCGAGCATGTCTGAAACACTATCATCCCCATCTGTCTCCAAGGATGATTTCCATGCAGCCTCACCATAGCAACCAGAATAGAGCGCTGAACTGGAATGTTTTGTGTACCTGCTGCTTTTAGTAAAAACCCATGATATACAGTTGAGCGCTGTAGAAACAGTCCCGTTTCTGTCAGCATGAAAAAAATGTACTTCGAACATATTCAATCAGAATCTGAGTGTGAATAAAAAAGCACGCACTCCTACATATAACAATGACCACAGTTTATTTGTACTCCTACATGCTTTTGTATGTGTCAGACTGTGCTCGATTCACATGCTTACACTCATGTCCACCGTTTGTGTTTGTACTGGTTTACGTGGTTTTTGAGGACACTCATTTGTATAAGGATATGGGTATGACAATGTTAAGGTGGTTTATGAGGACATGGTTTGTGTCATCGTAATTCAAAATTTTGCTTCAAAAATTATATCCCAATGAAGATATATATCACAATTATAGGTGGGCATAGATTAATTTTTTTAATCTAGATTAATCTAGATTAATTTCAAAATTAATCTAGATTAATCTAGATTAAAATGGCTGATTTGAATTCTGCCGAAGGTATTCAGAATATGTGTGCTACCCAAATAATAAGTCTTTGAGAACGGGTTTCTTAAGCCGGGTGTCGCATTAGACCAGTGTCTCATCTCCAAAATGTTTCCAAAATGCATCACAAACTGCTTGAGAAACTGTTCTACTATGATAATTGGTGATGAAAATAAATGATGTTCAATAAGATGTGTTTACTTACTTGTGTTTACTAACTGTTTATTCAGTTAAACATGAATGTTGAACTGTAGCCATACATAAGCTCGAAACAGCGAATTCTGATGAGCTTAATCAGACTAAAGTCAGCACTGAACTAAACAGAAATGGAATTAAGATGTGGAGTATGCAGATTTTAGTGGCATTATTGAAGTAAACACCGCGGTCTTTAGGACCTTTCGCCATTTTTTCCGACAAGGTCCACACGCGGCTGTCAGAAAGGACTGCACACACACACATACACAAACACACACACACACACACATCGCGAAATGCGGAAGTTTTTTTTCTTACCATTTGGCATGCGTTATTAAACTCCATAACTCTCTCACCTGTCCTTACTCCGTATTTGCGTCTATATTACCCCAGTTTGTCACGAAGGAATAAATGAAAAGTGAAACTGCAGTTAGAGTCAGGCATCCTGCTGATTTGATTCAATAGAGCAGACGGCTCACCGGTCAGGTATACATCCGCGGTAATATATCAAGGTGAAAGTCATCATAGCTTGCGTAGAATAGACCCAGCTCCCAACCCAACTTTGAGAATAGATTAACGGCGATATTTTTTTTATCGCGCGATAAGAGTCTCGCGTTAACGCAGCACGTTAACGCCGTTAACGGCCCAGCACTAATCACAATACAGTATTATTATGCTAATTTAATCAATGAATAGTTTATATATTTTGACCACATCTAAAAGACTAAGGGCCCTATCATACACCAGACGCGATAAGGTGCAAGATGTGTTTGCCGCGATGTGTTGCTATTTTCAGACCAATGCAACCCTAATTTTCCCATTTTGCAACATGTTGTTTAAATAGCAAATCCATTTGCGCCGCTTTGTGGACTTATGGGTGTTCCGATCTAGAACGGAGGTGTGTTAAGGCGCATTGTTGGCGCGTTGCTATTTTGAGGACCTAAAATAGACAGTGCAATTGACAAGCTGAAAGCAGGTCTGAAGTTCAGTGCAGTGCGCGTTAGTTGTGTGCCTTAAACATGTGCACATTGCTTAATACACACAGGATGTACAGCAATACACAAATATCTTTACAAGTGAAAAAGAATTAAAGGATTAAAATATTACAAAAATTATTTTTTTCTACATAAATATAAAAACCACTGCCTCCATGCCTTCTTCATGTCGGGGGCTTTTTCAGTTTTTTCATGACAACTTGCTTTTGTATAATGTTATTATTACTATTATTAGTTATTATATGCATATTTATAATTGTTTTAATAAAAATAAGCTTAGATTTGTCCACCTGTCGGGTTTTTGACCATAGGGCGTGTGTTTGGATATAACTCAGTTTTTTTAACCATACTTCGTTATTATTGTTCATTTATTAGTTTGCTGGAAATTAGAACCACATTTAGAAATAGTTTTGAAACAAATCTTTGCATTTAACAAACGAAATTAAAATGTAATGGATGTCTTCATTGGAGTGAGTTACTCTACGAAAGTAAAGGTGTAAAGTAAAGAGTAAAAGTAAAGAGAAAGAAAAAGGGCCGAATGGAGGAGGCTCGTTCTTTATCCTTTATACAGTTAAAGTCAGAATTATTAGCCCCCCTGAATTATTAGCTCCCCTGTTTATTTTTCCTTGTTTTCTGTTTAACAGAGAGCAGGTTTTTTCAGCACATTTCTAAACATAATAGTTTTAATAACTTATCTCTAATAATTTATTTCATCTTTGCTATGATGACAGTCAGTAATATTTTACTAGATATTTTTCAAGACACTTCTATACAGCTTAAAGTGACATTTAAAGGCTTAACTAGGTTAATTAGGTTAACTAGGCAGGTTAGGGTAATTAGGCAAGTTATTGTATAACGATGGTTTGTTCTGTAGACTATCAAAAAAATAGCTTAAAGGGGCTAATAATTTTGACCTTAAAATGGTGTTTAAAAAATTAAAAACTGCTTTTATTCTAGCTGAAATTAAACAAATAAGACTTTCTCCAATAAAACAAACATTATCAGACATACTGTGAAAATTTCTTTGGTCTGTTAAACATCATTTGGGAAATATTTAAAAAAGCAAAAAAAATTCAAAGGGGGGCTAATAATTCTGACTTCAACTGTATGTCTGTTTAACTGTTTTCTCGCTAGGAAAGCATTCAGTTTTTCCACTTACAAAGTCTGCCATGTAAATAGCAAATGCACCATGGCGCGACGCAACTGACTCTTAAAGGGAATGGGAGATGAGAGACTGATTGATTTAATGCATGTTATGTTTAAAACACAACCATAACTCATTAAGAGAATAAGCACAACCGTGTTAGACCATGCGCCAGGACAGATACCGTATTTTTCCATCCTTAACATAGCAAAAGTGGATTCAGACACGTCCTTAATACTTTTGCGCCATGCACTTTGCGTCTAGATCGTTAAAATAGAGCCCTCATTCTTTTTTACATTTTAAAGTATATGCTTAGAAAATTACTCATTCAAATGTGATCTTCAGGGCAACTGTTTGGTTAAAAATGTAGAAATATTAAATAAACATGAATAAAATTTATTCCTTGTCTAAAACGTGCAACGTGAAAATAAAAAATGTAAAAATAACTAAAAAAGTAAAATATAATATAAACATCGTAATTTCAAGATTGCAACTTTCACATGATGCTGTTATTCATGCTTCTGTCTGCATCAATTATAAAAAGTATTACCATAAACGATGTATTTTGTGACACCACAAAATAAACGACAGAGCATAATATGAAAATATAAACTTTTTTTGTCCATTTAATCAACACAGGCTCATTGTGAAAATGACCTTCGTATACATTTCTGGAAAGCGCAAATTATGTAGCTAGAGCTACGTATGGTTACCGCGTATGGTTATGTCTTTAAACGAACGCTACGGGGCGGTATGATGCCACCATCGGCTTCTGTTTCTTTTCGTACTACCAGCTGACCGCTTATCTCCATGAGGACGGCTTTTCTGCTGTTACCAGTTGCCCTGTAGCTCACTACGTATGTCAGCGGAGTTGACCGTGATGACTGAGTTCAAGTCCGATGAACAACAGTTCTAGAAAGCAGACAAAACAAAAACAAAAGGCAAAAAATAAAATAAACAAGTAAATAATAAAGTGAGAACATGGTCAAATCTGAAAACGCAGTAAAAATCAGGTAGCTGCGAGGGCTTTTCTTTTTCTGGATTGCTTCTAAAAAACACTGTGAAGGGGTGATCGGGTCAATCTGTGCTTTTGAAAACACTATCGGTTCAGTTTAGGGAAAGGGGGGGGGGGGGTCATTGGTTGGTCAGTCAGTCAGTTAGTGGACAGCGAGTGTAAATGGCACTCGCGAGAGAAATTTGAGATCTGAAAAAGCGTACACAGCGGCCTCTGGTGGATTCACAAAAACAAAAAACTGCAAAAAAAACGTACCTCCTGGGAAGTATTTCGCAATCTCCAGAAATGTATACAGGGGTACGTATCAGTAATGAGCCTGGGTTGCATTTGATATATATTGTCATATTGCACAGCACTTCATAACAGGGACTTTTGACATTCACAACTATGCCACAGGTTTCCTCTGAGGGTTAGGTTTAGGGGTAGGAGTAGAGTAGGGTAAGGCAATGCAATACATGTTTTCAGTTTAAAATACATTACACCTGTGAAGAGTCCTCATAAACCACATATACTGTACAAGAATGTGTGTGTATTTAAACAATTAATCCCACTCGTGTAATCATGTAAAATCTTTCCCACTGCGATTTAAATGTGGGTTTTCAGTGAAGAGTAGGTGGGATATGACACTAGTAGTGACACTTAATTGCACTTAGAGCTTCATGTGATCACAGCAAACTGATTCAGAAATCACCTCTAATGAAAACATCTTTGCCATAATCTGGAAGCAATATGAAAAAACACAGAAAAAAAGCTGCAGGAATGTATAAACTATTAGCCACAAGATGATCTGAGGGTGTTTTGTGGAGCACAATGTCAGATCGCAACCATCTTGGGAGACCGGCGACATATGTTCATTTTTCGGTACTGAAATACAACCGAGGACTAAAAGCAAACATTTTGACAGCACTAGTGTACTTGGAAAGCTATAATAAATGCCGCTGAAATCCTCCATTCCTGGTCTCCACACAGGATCTACTCAGGGCACAGCACACCTGATTCAGCTCTTCAGTCTGTTTCTGACAGGACTGAGACAGGTGTGATGACCCGCGCTGGAATAAAGCCTTCCGTGAAAATGCCAAACCTCGTCCACTGAGAGTGCGATGAGGGATGTGTGGGGTGTCCGCAGTGGAAAGCTAGTCAAGCGGGAGGTGCTTTTTTCATGTTTGTTTGTTTTTACGGAACTTCTGTTTTCTCTCTCTGGGCATTTCGTCGGATTTTCATTTCCGTGAGCTGGATGTAACGGATGACGTTTGTGTCTGTTACAAATACATAGACAAAGCGGAAACAGCTGTTTGAACACACAAAATGCAAGCAGGAAGTGTCATGACATTTTGGACCTATTCATTTATCAGGCCTATAACTGTTTTTCTGGAGAGCTGCTGTTTTGGGTTCAGAAACAACTTGGTGTAAAGAGGTCCTGTTATGCTTTTTTACACTCGCAACTTCCTTTCAAGAGTTTACACTTAGCTGATGATTGTTTATAAGCTTGTTTAGCATGCTGTCCCGGGAGAGAGCCCTGAACTCAAAGGATCTTTGAGCCCCGTTTGCAAGGCGAGAGAGGAGTTTGAGCTCAGGTAGATCTCGAGAACTCCCTCGCTTATTTGTGGCTAATGACAAATTGCTTGTAAGGAAAAATACTGTTGGCTAAGAACTTGGCTAAGAGCTATGGTACCAATTTGGTTTAGTCAATTTGCTTATGACGTATGTCTTTGAATGGTGGGAGGAAACCGGGGAACCCGGGGAAAACCCACGTGAACACGGGGAGAACATGCAAACTCTGCACAGAAATGCCAACCACTGGGCCACCATGCCACCCAAAAAAAGGGGGAGGAAAGGGGGATTCTTCAAGACGAAGATGACTGTGGTATGAAGACTATGGTTATTTATAGTGACTATGGTTATTTATAGCAGACCCCCTAGTTTTTTGCGATTCCGCAATCGTTGAATCCAATGCAAAATCAACAAAAAGTCGCAAATTTTTGTCATCCTGCAAAGTTCTTAATTTAAACCAAAAATAATCTCATGAAATATCAAATTCCAATTGCGAATTGGGAATTTTGTGCGTTTGACGTTCTTTAGACTGCAAAAGAAAGTGAGCAAACATCTAACAAACGGAGCAGGGGAACAAACAAGATGGAGACTGGTTCACGGAAGATGCCTGCTGGACGTGACTGAATTGAAAGACATTATTTGTGCTTTACATGTATGGCTGGTATTATGATGTGCGTCAATTCGATAAATTATTTCGTTTAACTCTTTCCCTGTAGTTAACGAGAGAAAACGATTCCCTGTCACTGACGACTTTTACGGCAATCCGTGTTTTAAGTGTATTAGGGTAGAGGAATCCCTAACGCATGTCCTGAGTGAGGTACATGATGTCAGATGCTACGAGAGTGAAATCTGAGAAAAAAGTAAGATCGTAGATAAAAATAAGAGTTATACAAACTTCCTTTGGCTTAATCCCTATCCTTTAAGATCTGTTTTAGATCTTGTCTTGACAAGAGACCAAAAGAAGCTTTATTTTTATGATTTGTGTCAACATAGTAGGCTACCTAATATGGTAAATAAGATATATATATATATATATATATATATATATAATTTTTTATATTTATATAGTTTTTTATCGCAAAATTGTCCGTAAATTTCTGGGAATTACGGCCACGAAATCAGTTATTTTTTATCGCAAAAAATCACCAAAAAAAATCATGAAAAACTAGGGGGACTTAGGAGTCGTCTGATTGGTGAATCATATATTAGCTAATGCGGGTCCAGCCTTGTTCAATATTAAGCATGTGATCCTCTCGAAATTAGTTTATAAATAAACTTTACTTAGTGTGTAATGTTGCTGTTTGAGTATAAAAAAGATCTACAAAGTTCAATCCAAATAGAGTTACGCTAATATGATATTAGCTCTGACTTACTACTAATGTTTTCTGAATTCAAGTCAGGGCTACAGTCTGGCCGTTAGAGTCCAGAAACAATGCACTGAATTCAGAAAACATTAGTAGTGTTTTATATCTATATACATATAATAGACATTTGTAGACACGGATCTAATATGATTTCTCCCGCATCTTTTTACAGTCACAGACATATCTAACATCATGTGAATATGTCTATTTTTTATATATCAGGAGTTTAACCCCTTGACTGCCACCAGTGGTCCCAAAGATGGGACATTTTCTTGTATATTTTTCAACTTTTTTGTCTAAATTTATTACTAAACCTGAATTTATCTTGAAAAACTATATAAAATATACATATAGCACCTATCATTTTCAAGTGTGAACTCAAGGCTGACAGTTAAGGGTAGGGCCAGCAATCGATTCCAAAAAAAGAGTCGAGTCAGAGGCATTGAACATCAAGATTTGATTCCAAAGTTTGGGAGTTTACATACCTTATAAACAGCTATAATATACATGCGGAAACTGAATTAAAGCCCAAAACAGAAGGTTTTAAGCTTCACTCTGAATACATGTGCATGATAACAAACGTGAAGGTTTTTGTCTTATTTTTGTTTTATATGAAATCCTACTTTACTTTTTCTTTTGGAGAAGTTAAAGGTATATAGATGTTTTGTTTTTGTTGCCAGAGTTACAAAGACACAGACTGTAAAGCCACCACTCTCTTCTGAAAAGGGGCGGGGAGCAGGAACTCATTTGCATTTAAAGTATTTTAAAACAGCCCAGACTCACTTTGAGGGCACCTGAGGCATTTATCCTGTAAATAAGCATAACAGGACCCCTTTAATAGTAAAATGAATCTTGACTGCCTGAGCTGACTATGACTTTTTTAACATTAGCATCACTGTTATTGCATCTGTATGTTGCTTATCAAACACTTAGCAAGCAAATTATTATTTGTTGTCAATAAATTACTTTTTGTCACTGTGTATTTGACAAAATATTGGCCATATATCTTAATTTTTCATATTCTTTTTATGCATTCAATAGGCAACTGGATACTTTTGTTGTTGCTCTCTACTATAGTCTGTTGTTGTTTTGTTTTTGTTAGATTTGACAGATTTTTAGGTTTCTGCAGTCCCCAATTCGACAAATACTGGTGTAGTGTTTCAGAGTTTGATGTGACTGACCTGTGGGCTGTTGTTTGTGTGACTCCTTCAGGTAGTGCAGGGCTTTGTTAAAGTCTCCCAGATGATAATACGCCACACCAGAGCGATACAGAGCTTTAAAATTCTCGCCCTCCTTTCTCAGTACCTTCAGACAGTATTCTTTCACTCGTTCATAATTCACCAGCTCCATCTGCAACAGACAAGCTGCATGCAAACAGACAAAATCATCTGCACCCCTGTAAAACTCACCCTTTCAGCTTTTTAAGAGACATTTCCTGTTGCTTATATTAAATGTAAATATTATATATGACATGTAATCTAGACAAACCATGACGTCATTCTAAATGCAGAATTTACTCACAAATTACTTCCATTATGGAGTGGAAGGGCCAAATCTCAGGGTTTGCCCTTCAAACCCCATAGTTTAAGTGCTAATCTGAATATTATATTACAGTGAGGTGCTTTCCATCAGCCTTAGCACGTGGAATACATAGAAAGCAGTGAGTTGATTGAAATACTGTTTTTTCAAGTGGTGAAACACGATGTTCCCACCTGCCAGGCTGTTGTAGCACTCCAGCTCCGCGTTCTCCACCGCGCCTTTCTGCTCGTCCGTCAGACTGGACTTGCTGATGGTGGTCAGGACGGTGGACGGAGACTTGCTGGTGTCCGGGTCCCCGAGCACGCGACACAGACCCTTCATTTCCAGCAGCGCGCGGTGGTACTTGCCGATGGCCTCGCGGTATTTTTTGTCCTTGTAGCACTGTGTGCCCTGCGTCTTGAAATCCAAGGCTCGTTTGACCAGCTCCGCGGGCTCGTTTTGGGGCTTTACCATCGAGCCGCTCTGGTGGGGCTGGTGCTGCGGGTAACGCGCGTCTCCGCGGCTCCGGCCACCGGGAGGATGCACGACGGTGGAGTTCGCGTTGCCGCTCATGACGCTCATCGTACCGCTTCCCTTACGTTGTATCATTGCTTCAAATCTAACGTAAATTCAATAATTCCCTAAAAACGAGCCTCGCTAGCTTCCTCCTCTTTGCGCGTTTACATGCCTTCACGGTTCCTTTTTTAAAGATGGATTCCCGGACGATTCACACACACAGTACTCTCAATTTTCCCTCTTTTCCACTCCTTCTCTCTCTTTTTTTCAGCAGTCTGACGGAAAGAACGGACAGGCACGTCTTGCTCTCATAGAATGACTCAAAAGGGAGCGAGCGACGAGCGCGCGCATCAATAAGCTCCAGCGCCCGCGGTGCCCCGAAGAAATGCGGTCATCAAGGATGGAGCGCGGTAACCGGTCTGTCAGCCCCCCTGCGCGAGCTCCCGTTTCCATTGAAATCCAGCTGAGCGCAACTCAGCCGTTAACAAACGCGTTTCACTGGCTCAGACCACGATTTCATGTGACGTAACTGTACTGGCCACAGAAAAACAGCTGCTGGAGGACACTGAAAGAGCTGTTTAAATACTGACAGTGCTTTTGATCCTCCCTTAATTCAGAGGACCTGTTCTTTCATTTTTCCTCCAGCAAAGTTATTGTTAACACACATTCCTTTATCTAAAAAGTAATTATGGATATCTCCCTAATGAGATGCATCCTTTTGGGAACCGTCCCACAGGTGTGCGTGTGTGTGTGTGTGTGTGTGGCTAGTACAGCTGTTGTGTCTGGGTGTGTCGTGATTGCGGTAAATCGTGCTGGGTGGGGATTTCTGCTTTACTCAGTCAGTCTGTTATTTTCTTACACACAAACACATGTGCATTTTACATCATTTGCATGAACGTGCATGAACCTGGAGTTCTGTGCTTTTCTTTCTTTCTTTCTTTCTTTCTTTCTTTCTTTCTTTCTTTCTTTCTTTCTTTCTTTCTTTCTTTCTTTCTTTCTTTCTTTTATCTGATGAATGAAGTTTGTTTATTGAATTATATGAATCACATTTTAACATATTTAGCTTTTAGATTGTGTGCAGGTATTATGACTGGATTGTGGTGGTTTTTATTAATAATATCCAATAGTTAAGTGACATTTGTGTCAACAACAACCTTCAGCCGTGAGTATAGCAGGCCCCTATCCAGCCTGGTGAAAGGGGTGGTTCTTTTTTCTCAAAAACTGGACCTTTTTACAGGTATTCGCCTCATTTTCTATTTAATTATGAAACTTAAATACTGCATTTTATTGACATTTTGAGCACTAATTTTAGCTGGATTAACTTGTCGAATGGTCATACCTTTTGATGTACCAAAAATATTTCCCAAAGATTTAGAATAAAAAAATACTTATTTTTAAAATAAAAATGTATTACATCATATATCATTAGAAAAAAATAGGAATCTGTTACTATTTTAAATTTAAAAACTGTAGCCCATTGTCATTTATTAGGCAAATAACAAACTGGCCAGCACATTCGACTTTCCTCAGTCACAGTTTGGCCATTTGAATAAAAAAAATGAAAACATTATAATGTAGATCTTCGCGATTTTTCTAGCCTCTCTTGTAAAAAAAGTACATTTTAAAATTCAAGGATAGCAACAACAGCCAAAACAGTATTCAAATAAATGTTAATGCTATTGGTGCTTCATGGTCACTTTTTGTTTCAAGAATAAGGTACAAAAATTTTGAATAAAAGTCACTTGTAAAATGTTTTCTCTATTTAAAAACAATACTGGAGCGAAAGTCAGATTGTAAAATGAAAATAATTGTTAGCCCTGGCCAAAACCGATTAGCTGAAATCCCAGAAATCCCAGAGGAATCCGCTTAGTCTTAAAGCCTTTTTCGATGGGTTATTTTCACTATTTATGATGGCATAGCAGTCAAAATAGCACAAATGAGCTCATGTATAGGACAAATGAGCTCATGTATGGGACAAATTCTGGACCTTTGTAGGTGAGGGGTGGGTCTTCCGACTGGGTCTTTGGACTGTGGGAGAATCCGGAGCACCCGGAGGAAACCCATGCCAACACGGGGAGAACATGCAAACTCCACATAGAAATGCCAACTGACCCACCCAGGGCTCGAACCAGCAACCTTCTTGCTGTGAGGCGATTATGCTACCCACTGCATCACTGTGCTGCCCACTGAATTTACTTTTTCCTATTTTTTTTTTTTTTTTTTTTTACAAATGATCTTTAAAGGTTCAGAGTTGTCCCATATTCTTTAAAAGTTCCAGTATGTTTAAGAACAGATACAGCTCTGAAAACTCTGAGATTCAACAAAGAAAATGAAAATTAGGTCAGTTGCCATTAATGATGTTTTTGCATTATGACCTATAATTTATTCTCTCTTGCATGTTGTAAAGTGAACATTACACTAGATTTGACTAAATCCAGCTTGCTGAAGGAATGCTATTGCCATCTCTTGGTGAAAGATTTGTGGCATTAGAGCATGATTTGCACTAAGCTTGTAGATTTCGAATGTGACTTAAGTGGATGTGGAATTTAATAGTCTTTTTCTGGATTTTTTTTAATAGGTATAATTCTATTTTTATTTGCAGGAGTTTATTTGCACCTCACTGCACTGCGCTCATTGGATATTCTTGCAGACTTTTGTCTACAGGGACTCTGATGGGTATTTGTGCCATCTGATGATTTCTTCTTGTGATAATGTTTCAGCAAATGTAGTTTTAATTAGATCCAAAGGCATATTTTCTCATTCTAAAAATGACTTTCATGCTTTTGTTTACTAGGCCTTTGTAAGAATATCATTAGTTTTATCTAAACTGAATCCTTTAAAAACCAAATGTTGTTTGTAGTGTGTGTATTTGACTGAAAACTTGTAAACTGACAATAATAAGAGCCAAAATATTTGCTAATAAAGCATGATGACTTTATTAGACATTCCCTAATAATCTAGCCTACACCATTATTGGCAATTAAAACTACATGATATTATTGTTTTAGGGGTGTCACGGTGGTGCAGTGGGTAGCACGATCGCCTCACAGCAAGAAGGTCGCTGGTTCGAGCCCCGGTTGGGTCAGTTGGCATTTCTGTGTGGAGTTTGCATGTTTGTCCTCGAGTTGGCGTGGGTTTCCTCCGGGTGCTCCGGTTTCCCCTGCAGTCTAAAGACATGCGCTATAGGTGAATTGGGTAAGCTAAATTGTTCGTAGTGTATGTGTGTAAATGGTAGTGTATGGGTGTTTCCCAGCGATGGGTTGCAGCTGGAAGGCCATCCGCTGCATGTGTAAAACATATGCTGGATAAGTTGGTGGTTCATTCCGCTGTGGCGAGCCCAGATTAATAAAGGGACTAAGCCGGAAAAAATGAATGAATGAATGAAAGCATGATGACTTTATTAGGCATTCCCTAATAATCTATCATTATTGGCGAATAAAAACACATGATATCATTGTTTTAAAATGTAAAATAGCATACAATCATGTAATAAAAAAACAATAGAATAATTATACAAACATTATTAAATGAAGCTTCCTATTATGGGATGTGGCTACGGCACAATACACTAATAAAACAGCATCATATAATAAAAAAAATTGCAATGACTAAATAAAATCATTTAAAAAAACGTGCTCTCTTGTATTTTGAGGATTTGTTTTCAAATATATGTGATGATTGATGAAACAAAAAATTGTACAGAATGGCTTAGTGGCCTTAATAAATGCTCCAATATTCATATTGTTTGTAAATTTCACAATGGTGGTGACTTTAAAGTCATACATGAATGCAATTTATTCCATAGATAATTTCATTACTGAAAAAATGTAATGACCATATAACTAATATGAGATGCGAAAGTATCAGTGCAGGGTGTGAATTACAGGGGGGTTTGGGGGTGAACGACCCCTCTAATTAACGCTTGATCCCCCTGAAGGACATCAAAACAAGATGTATGTATGGTGGGTCAGCCCTTTAATAGTAAGAAATAGCTTTCTTCAATATTAGCTTTCTTAAATATTAATAATTAAAAATGTATAATATAAATATAAATTTGACCCCCTGCCCCATAACGGTTCATACCACTGTGATGCATTAAATTACGCCAATAATTTTAGGAAAAATATCATTCAACAGTCTAAAACTGGCAGTTCAAGAGTACCGATAGACATCTTACAAAACACGTTTCTTATAAAATAGGTGTTTATATCTGCATATATAGCCTAAAAAACTATAATTAGACACATAATATGTATAGACCATTTTGACGAATGTAAACAAAACAATGGTCCTAACATATTTCCTGCTTTACATTTTTAACTATCACCGCTTCAGAGAATCCCAAAATGTACACATATTGGTAAATAATGTTATGACAGTGGTTTACACATTAAGTTATGATTGAATTGACTTTTGTTACAGTTATGAAATAGTTTGATAACAAGCAAGAAATGTTCATGGGCCAATGACATGACCACATTGAAACGGTCTATAGTTTGACCTACAGTAACCTTTAAAATAGTCACTAAATATCCCTCAAAACACTGAAAACATACATTTTATAAATAAATTAGAAGTAATTTAAATACATTCATAAATATGATTTACTGAAGCATGTATTAGCAAACTACTACCGAAAAGGTTCTGTCTGTATCCTCCGTATTGTAATTTCATAAGTAGTACTGACAGTGAGAATTTACAGAATTACAATTCACAAATTAGAATGTCATATTTACTATTTAACGGATGTTTCTGTCGATGTATTTTTTTTTTCTTCTGTCGATGTACTAGATTAAATAATTGAAAATATCGCGTCATAGAGTGTCGACGTCGAATAGGCGTCATCATTCTGCGCCTTTCTGCCAAGATGGCGACGGTGGATTTAAGAGGTAGTTTATCACATATTTCACGAACTATTTTACTACCCTGTTTTATTTTTTGACGGCTTAATTCCTGACAGATCTCTTTCAGCATTAAATCACACTGCTTTAAATGTAATAAATATAAAAATGGATATCAGAATGCTCTCGCCGCTGCTGAAGAATTGCCGCTGTTGTTTGTTAAAGGAAGCGGATATATCTATTATGCTATATATGTATTTTGTACCACGTTTAATTTCATTTTTAAATATTTTCATTTATTCTAATATGGCTATGTGTTTGTCAGATAATCTGCTGGGCATCTCATGGGTGGACAGCGGCTGGGTGCCCATCCTGAACCCCAGCAATGTCTTGGAGTATTTCTCCGAGAGGAGCAATCCCTTCTATGATCGCACCTGCAACAACGAGGTGGTCAAAATGCAGAGATTAACCCTGGATCACCTCAAGTACGTGCCGAACTATGCAGCACTGATGGAAATAGAAATGAAAAGTCATACTTAAGTAAAAGTACAATTACTTTCCCCAAAATGTAGTGCAAGTAGAGTAAAAGTACTTGTTATAAATATTACTCAAAGTATGAGTAAAAAGTAGCTCTTTTATAAATACTTAAAAGTAGTGATTATGTCGATTATTTACAAAAAAGTAACATTCTGTAGAGAATTTAGTGATTGTTTTAGGCCATTTGGTGATTTCAGTCCTCATACAGTAGACATCTTCATCGTCATTTCTGTCATTATGTGTAATGATTTTGTGTCTTCTTGGACCCATTTAATTCTTCCACGTTGTACATGTTTGCTGCATTTATAAAGTGCCTGTGTCTTGAGGTTGTTATGTATGATTCGGTTTTTCTACGCATGATTTTATTGGATGGGAATCACAGGAATGATTATTCTACTTCGCCAATCAAATATAACCAAATATCAGTAAAAAATAAAGTAGTGACTGCGGGTTGAAGGAAAATAGTGGATTAAAAGTACAAATACAGCACTAAAAATGTGCTCAAGTGAAAGTAAAGGTACATATTTTTAAAACTACTTAGTAAAGTACAATTCCTGAGAAAAACTACTCAGTTACAGTAATTTAAGTATTTGTAATGTTACTTTACACCATTGCTATGCAGTTAAAAACATTGAGGTAAAGTTGGTTTTGTATTTGCGCATTCAGACTTTCACCTTCTTTTATAAATTTCAGAAAACTATTCTTTGCAAATTCTAAATGAGGAAATCATATTAGCAGCCAATGACTATCAAAGTACAACATTGTTCACAGATAATTAAATAGAGCTAATGTTGTTTTGAAGACATACTTGCACGCAATTTAAGACCCAATTTTAAAAGTAGTCCTAACAGAAATTGTCACTGTTCCAAAATGAACGAAAGTCTGAATATAAAACCTCAATGTTAAAAACCCAGTTAAGCGTATAGTAGATTCATATGGTGGATATTACAGTCACTGTCAATTGTTTTGTTTCCTAGATTATTAAATCAAAAACTCGTGTCATTTGTCTGCTTGTTTGATTTGTGTGTGTAGTCAGATGGTGGGTGTGGAATATATTTTGCTTCACGCTCAGGAGCCTATTCTGTACATCATCCGAAAGCAGCAGAGACAATCGCCAACACAAGGTGAGATTTGCACTGCTCTTCAGTATCTTTGTGTGCTTGTTTTTACTTTTAGAATTATCAATTAGAGGTGGCGCAGTAGGTAGTGCTGTCGTCTCGCAGCAAGAAGGTCGCTGGTTCGAACCTCGGCTGGATCAGTTGGCATTTCTGTGTGGAGTTTGCATGTTCTCCCTGCGTTCATGTGGGTTTCCTCCGGGTGCTCCGGTTTCCCCCACAGTCCAAAGACATGTGGTACAGGTGAATTGGGTATGCTAAATTGTCAGTAGAGTATGTGTGTGAATGAGTGTGTATGGATGTTTCCCAGAGATGGGTTGCGGGTGGAAGGGCATCCGCTGCGTAAAACAAATGCTGGATAAGTTGGCAGTTCATTCCGCTGTGGCGACCCCAGATTAATAAAGGGACTAAGCTGAAAACAAAATGAATGAATGAATTCTTCAAGTCTGTTTAGTGCTTGATTCTGACTGGCTGATGAACATTCTAAGGTGTAATTAAATATATTGTTAGATGAACAAGCACAGCTAAAGTAGTTCCAGGCAGTTTTTGAACACATTACAGGTCCATGTCACTTTACTTAATGATTTTAGATATTTCACAGCCCACAACTGGCAAAAATCTTACCAGAAGGCTTTTAATGAGATGCGTAAGAAGCTAGTTTTACTCATAGGAGTTGTTTGAGGACAAAAACTTGAACAGTGTCTTTAGGTTTGGTAACTAGTATGAGCAGTATGATTGACTTTGTTAAATTGGTCTATTGAATTATCAGAAAATACTGCACACTTGTGGTTTAAAGGGCAATTCGCTTTACATTGTGGCCGCAGCACCACATTTTTCTGATAATTCAACAGCTCGCTGTCAGTTATGCCTTATTTAAGGGGCCTGCATTGTAGTTGTGTACATAATAATTGTGATGTTGACTGATTTGCAATCAAAGTCAAGAAGATTTTGACCTGGTGCTTAAAAAGACTTCTATTGTGGTGCATTTAAAATCATGGAATTAGCTATAATAATAATTTTCTAAATGTATCAATGTGAGTGTTATTTGCAAATGCAATACTTTTGCATCTTACAAAAAAAGCAATTAAACATAGCAATTTATTTATTGTTTTCTTTACCAGTAAAAATGTTCTTCAAATAAAATGTTCAAATAAAATGTCATGTACATTGTAGGAAGTCATGAATGTTTTCTCGCAAACTGCTCACCTATTGGCAATAAAAAAGTAATTAATATAATATTCTTACATAAAGCCCCTTTAACTGTGTTTAGCTGCTGTGTAATAATATTTAAATTGATCATTTGAAGAAGTCTCTGTATCCAATTTAAATTCTAGGTACGAGTTTATGTACTATTTTATTTAAATTATTTTTATTTTATCTGATTTTATTTTAAAAACTACAGAAAACAAGTCCTGAATTCCTGTTTTTTTCTTGGTGGATTATAATAATAATAATAGAGTTATAGGTCTTATAACTGACTTTACATTTCATACATGACAGTGTATTTTTTCTATGTTTTGTTCCCGTTTTGCAGTGATCCCTCTTGCTGACTACTATATCATAGCTGGCGTGGTGTATCAGGCGCCTGACCTGGGATCTGTGATCAGTTCCAGAGCGGTGCGTTTGTAACCTTAAAACCTTCTCTCTCGTTCCTTTATCAGTTTGAACATTAATAGATGTCTATGTTGATGTGTGCCAGCTCTCAGCGGTTCACGGGATTCAGTCTGCATTTGATGAAGCCATGTCCTTCTGCAGATACCACCCGTCCAAAGGATACTGGTGGCATTTTAAAGACCAGGAGGAGAAAGGTGAGAACGCATACAGTTAGGCCTGTGATGATAAATCATTTTTGGGGTGTGATATATTGTCAGAAATAATGGTGAAAAGATATATGATATTATTGTCTTTTTAAGACTATTTTATGCCACTCGTATAATGATTATACAACAGCAATAATAAACGTAAACCAATAATTAGCGTACAATTAGGCTTAATTTCAATAGAAAAAAGGTTATTCTTAAAGCTATTATAGCGGGGAAAATAAGTATTGAACACGTTATAATTTTTCTCAAAAAACATATTTCTAAAGGTGCCGTTGACTTGAAATTTTGTTGGTAACAACAAAGGAAAACCATATATGCAAAGAAAACAAATCTAATTAGTTTACAAATTAAGTTATGTGTAATAAAATTAAAGGACACAGGGAAAAAGTATTGAACACATGAAGAAAGGGAGGTGTAGAAAGCCAGTGAAAGCCCAGACAGCAGCTGAAATCTCTTAGTAGTTCTTCAGCAACCCTCTGCCCTTCATCTTTTTAAATTAATATGAGCTGCTTCAGTCCAACCTTTACATTATCATGATGATGAAGATGAAACCAGGGTGGACATTTCAGCAAGACTATGATCTAAAACACAGCCAAGGAAACTCAAATGCTTTCAGAGAAAGAAAATTAAGCTGTAGAATGGCCCAACCAATCACCTGACTTGAATCTCATATAAAATACAAAATAAAGATCAGATTTGTTAGACGAGACCCACAGAACTATCAAGATTTTCAAGTCTGTGAAAAACTCACACCTCAGCAATGCATGGCTTCATTCTTCATATGAGAGGCGTCTTTAAGCTGCCATCACCAAAAAGCCTATTATATAAAGTATTAAATACATTTTAGTAGATCAGTACTTTCTCCTTGTGTCATTTCATTGTTATTACACATTTCACTGTTATTATTTTTCAGATTTTTTTTTGCTTTGTTTTATTTTTATGTTTGTATTGTTTGGGTTTTTATCAAAATCTGGTTCAATTCCATGCCAACAGCTCCTTTAGAGACATTATTACCAGCAAAAAAACCTGATGTGTTGCATTCTTATTTTCCCGCTGTAAATGTAATAAATAAATAACAATAAAGTTTGACACCAGTGATGTAGTGTGAAAATGTCCTTGTAAAATTCATACTTTTGTGTAATTTGTGAATGTGTGCCATTTTGCCTACGAGGAAGTGGATTTCAGTTTTGAAATGAAGATTCTTCCAAACTGTCAGTAGTTTTCAGGAAAATTACAGTCTTCAGGTGTCAGTAAACATTGAGTAAACAACTGCATTGATTGTCGTGTCTGTCCTACTCATACACACAGACAAATGCAGCAGGAAGCATCAATCATCCTCTTCAAATGTACTTGTTAAAAGCTGCTAACTTTCCCGTTCGTGTGTGATTTTTAGAAAGGGTGAAGCCCAAATCGAAGCGGAAAGAGGAGCCAAGCTCTTTGTTCCAGAGACAGAGAGTCGACACACTGTTACTGGACCTGCGCAATAAATTCCCCCCAACTTTCTATCAGGTATTAGTAACATACACATTACACATTCTAAACTGCTTTCTGAATGAAATTAGAACATCAAATTCTGTTTGTATTCTCACTGATATTATGTCTGTTTCAGACCAAGCCAGGAGAGAAGCCTCTTCCAGGTATGGAAATACTTCACCTTATTACACACTACGGATGTTTTCTAATTGTTCTGATTATGTAAATGTATTGCTCAGTCTTGTGGGGGAAAAAAACAATGTAAAATTTGTTACATTTGCTACATGTATATGGAGCATTTTTCAGTTATTGGTTTTTTTATTTTTTGGTGTCTGCATTTGCAGATGATTTCTCATAACAAATCGCCCATATGTAGATTTAGTTGCAACAATTGGTATTAGCTTCACCATATGAACATGATTTAATGCAACAATATATTCACATCAAAGTTATTGTTTTTTTTTTCTGTCTTTGATTAGAAATAAAATCAAGTTAGCTGCTAATTTTAGCTTTATCCTGAACATTAAAGCATCAATTCAGTGATCATAGAATGGAAAAGATTTTTTTCTCACTATAAATGTTGGTTTCTTTAAATAAAAATACAGGTTTTCATGAAAAATCAGGTTCTGTCACAAACTGTTTACATATTGACAATAAAAAGTGCTATAAGTTTTTTTTACATACAGTATGGCCCCTTTAAGTGTTTTTAAATGCCGTGTACTAATCTTTAAATTAATCATTTGTTGAGATACTTTCATACACCTCAGTATTAAGATATTTCTAATCCTAACTGTATTCAGCTTTAATAGCTAAAAAAATGTTCCGCAATGGAACATTAAAAACAAGTGTACTGTACCTAACTTATCTAATTTTTGATGCAAGTTGATGTTGTATTGCATTTTTAAAGTAATTTATTTAATCATACAATGTGTTGCAGTATATTTGAAAATGTCTGTTTGTATTGAAGAAAGAAAATATCTCTTTCACTATCTGTCCATAGTGGAGGTGAAGAAAGAGCCAGAAGTGCCTGTTGAGACGGTGAAGCCTCAAGAAGAGCGAGAGACTAAACCTCCAGCTCCTCCCGCACCTCCACGACCTCCACCACAAACTACACCCAACAAACCTCCACCCGAGAAGCGTGCTCGTCTGCAGTGACAAACAAACACCTGCAGCCACAAAACATCAATGCTGAGGGACTGACTGATGCTCAGACCTGTGGACCATTCTCTGCAGCAGCTCACTGAGGGTGGACTGTTACGGTTATTGTACATACAAGACTTTTTTCATACTTCAATCGTTTTTGTAATTAGGAAACTGAAATATGTTTCATATCTGTATGTCATTTTCTGTATTTCAGTGTTTTTGGGCTGTAGTATTATGCCATTGTATTAATCAGAGTGAAAAGTAATTTTTCAGATCTTGTTTGCAGTGTTTGTCATAATTCATATAGTGTACAGACTTCTGACGATTAAAAGAGTTTTTGTATGTCCTTTGTAAGTCATTTAATAACTACGTAATCAACTCCACAATCAGGGCCAGATTTATCTCTCTTTTTGTGACATAGGCAAATGAAATGTATGAGCATATGCGTAAATTCGGCCCTGTCTGTAATGTAATTATGCTATAGAGATTATATAGTGCGCAGCGCGCTCTTGTGTACAGACGTGGACGCGCACCTATTGCGCTTCTGCGTGGACGTGAACTGTGCTCTCTATTCAGTGCACTAAAAACAGACTCATAGCCAGCAGATATGTTCTGATGAGAATTGAGTTTTATTCATATAACAGTGACAATTAGCTCGACCCAAATACTGCTAGCCCTGACCTCATTTATTTCACCTGAATGCGCAAAGTAACCGCTCTTACAGTACGAATACATAACGGTATGATACATTCATGTTTTTCGTTCAATATTTCAATGATATGTATTTTTTATCTTACCAAACTACGAATATCCAGAGGACTTGTCTATTTATTAAATAGTGTATTTAGGTAAACAGGTTGTCTAAAAAAAAAAATCACAGCGCTTTTACTAGTATCGCCCCAGATGTTTTTTTTCGTCGATACTCGCGTTGGCCGCTCGGCGGCGCTGCAGAATAACCTGAATATCTGGCACGCGCAGCGCCACTCTCTG
The DNA here is from genome assembly GCA_903798195.1 of Danio kyathit. Classification (NCBI taxonomy): domain Eukaryota; kingdom Metazoa; phylum Chordata; class Actinopteri; order Cypriniformes; family Danionidae; genus Danio; species Danio kyathit. Next base: position 42,330,372 of record LR812531.1, on the reverse strand, counting down.
CGCGAGCTGTACGCTTGCTGCCGGGTGCGCGCAGAGCACGATGGGAAGGGAAGCGCAGCGCTGGAGGACCACAGAGAAGAAGATGGCTGCGACGGGGCTCGACGGGCCAACGCTGTATCTCCTGCTCCGAGACGGCTAGAGAGGGGATAGGCGGTAAAAATGGGGTCGCAGACCCTCCAGATCCTGCGGCAGGGCGTGTGGGCGTCGGTGACGGGCGGATGGTACTACGACCCCCACCAGAACACCTTCGTGAACGCACTTCACCTTTACCTGTGGCTGCTGCTGCTCTGCCTCCCGTTCACGCTTTACATGGTGAGAGATGTTCACCTCTTCTGTCCATCCTTCAGCCGTTATCCGGCCTTATCTGACACCTATATCTCTTTATCTTTTCCTCATTCTTCATGCACCTCTCTCTCTCTATCATCCCTGCTCTCTAGCTCATCTCTCCGTTTCCAGTACACACAGACTGCATTTCCCATAATATCTCATTATTCATCTCTTCTGAAGGGTTTTCAAGATCATTAAAATCCTAGAAATATCATGGAATTATAATTCCCAGACCCTGAGAGGTCAAGCTAATTTCTGCATTGTTGTTTTGCTCATGGTCAACACAATGACATTTAACTGCTTATAAATAGCATTACGTTAATGTTATTTCTGTAACTTTCTCATTTAAACGATCCATTATTCACTCACTAATGTAAAAGTAATGATGAATTGTAAATCTGTGAGAGCTCTTACAGTGAAAAAGCTCTTTAGTCTGTTTGTGGAAACCACTTTATCACAGAGGAATCGTTCAGGGTCTGGACTGTTTTGGTTTTTGACTGAATTTTTGAGCAGAGCGGAGTATTTTAGACCTGCTGTCATGAGGTTTGTTGTGTGCTTGTTCTCACTTTGGTCTTTCGAGTTCAGCCAGATATGCAAATCATGTCATTATTTACTGACCCTCATGCCTGACCAGATTAATATGACTGACTTGCTTCTGTGGAACACAGATAAAAATGTTGGTAATCAGAACAGTTTGATTTGCATAAATAAACACTGAGACATTTCTCACCATACACTAAAATGCACAGCAATGTCATAGAAAAAATAAAATACAAAAGAGAGGATAAAATATTAAAATAGTATAAAATTATACATTTTAATCACGTAAATACTCATTTATGGTCTGAAGAATCCCTTTTCACAACACATAACCATTGTTACAAATGATTACGTAATTTAAGCTGAATTGTCAGCGTCATCTGATCCTTCAGAAATCATGTTGTTTTGGTGTCGATCAGTGTTGAAATCCTGATACATTTTCAGCCAAAGCATTTTGTGGTTCTCTATTTTGATTAATCAGAATATAATCAGTAACTCTCAAAACAGCAACTGTGAGTTCTAATCAGTAATTTTAGACTCATCAAAATAAGCAAAACATGCACACAAACATTGAAATTAAATCAGTCATTCCCACGCAAACACTGGGGGTTTGTTTATTTAATATCTCAGCTAATATATAATGCTTTCCACCAGCAAAGTGAAATAATCTCAGCTGTTTATCACATCTTTAAACCAATTTCACAAAATCCCACCATCATCATTTCATTCCAAAAGCATCGCATCTTTACCATACCAGCTCTGGCACAACGAAATCCCTCCTCACTGTGAAACGTTATACTCCTGTTTGCAATCTATTTATAAAAAGAGACTTGTAATAGTCGTCATGCATATTATTTTTAAAGCCATGCAGCCGTTCTGTGGCCGCGATAGATCCGTGCACAGATGTAGAGCCTGATGCCACTCAGTCCATATTTAACTTGCACTGATCCATCCATCAGTGTTCTGCTTGAATACTTTATTGCCTTTTAACCACAGATAAAAAATATCAAGTCCGTCAGTAGCACAGTTTATCAATAAGAACCTGATGTATGTGCTTTTTAATATGTATTTGTGTTGTGCTCAGGACAGTGTGGGGTTGGGGTGCTGTATTACAGACACAGATGTCCGCTTATTGCCAGGCTGTTTTTAGCTTCTACCCTCCGGTTGTGACTGAAATATTGTTGGCTTTTTTTCATATCCCTGTAACTCTGTATAACATGGTACTATATTTGAATAAGATATTTATAAAACAGAAGGATGTTAATAGGCTGGAATATGCAAGCGTATCATACCCCCCTGTGCCTCGGTTTGCTTTTATGTCAGGATTCGAAATGCTTTGGCTCTTTTATTAAATCCCAGATGGGATAAATAACGATCAATAATAGATCTAATGACTGTACGCCACTGTTCAGAAGTTGTGGCCGGTGAGGTTTTAATGCATTGATAGAAAGAAAAACAATGAATCAATAATAGATGTAAAGATTGTTGTAGATAGCTCTTCAGAAGTAGTTTTTTATGCTCACCAAGGCTGCATTCTATGCAACAAAACACTGGTATTATAAATTGTTGTTATAAATTTAAATATAAAGCTGTATGAAAAAAAAGAGACATCTTGAAAATCTTGGTTTCTCTGGATTTATTATTTATAGTTTATGCATTTTTGTTTTATTCTGTAAAATACTGATGAGATTTGCAAATTTGTTCTAACTAGGCATGGGACGATAACCGGTTTCGAGGTTTACTGCGGATTGGAAAAGTCAAGGTTTTTAAAACCACTAAAGTTTTCTGTTATACTTTTCCTAAGGTATATATGTAAGGTTTTGTTTTTGTTTTGTTTTTTTACATGTTTTTCACGACGGTTTTATTTAGTTTTTTAAGGCAACAGTATCTCCAGCAGAAAAGGAACCTTCACATTACAAGCTACTGGTCCAAAATATTTTAAATGTTTCTTAAAATAAAATATATTTTATATTTTATATTGTTGTTTTTTACTCAAACATTTAAAAATAACTTATTTAGGTAATCACAGTAATAATCACAATACCGTGATACTGTAATATTTTTATCCAAGGTTATCATGCCGTCGGAACCTTATACTGGCCCATGCCTAGGTTTAACACTGCCCTAACAACATGCGACGCAACAAGATTCCAGCGACAAGCATGGCAGAAACATTTAAATACCATCCACTGCACATTCAACAAAATGGTAAAGGCTTTTAATCTAATCAATACATATTAAACATATTAACATTATTAATGGGCTACTGAGTGACTCATGTTGTTGGTGCGCACTGAATCACAGTTGTAATTCTGACTTTTATTTTCAAACAGTCTGCTAGTTATTTTATTTTCAAGATCTGCTGCAGCCTTCAGTAGTATGGCAATAATTGTCATGTAAAATGATATTTAAATCTGTTTAAATTAACATTGGGAGCATTTAACATTGAATAAACACATAATCTGTACCTGAGGTGATCATTGTCATAGTAGTATATGGTAATTGTTCTGGCGCGATGTCACGGGAATAGAAAAGTTTTCTAAAATAGAAATTTGTAGACATTTTTCTGATTTTTCAAAAAATGCCAGTCACAGATGGTTTGGACAAAAACTCTTTTATCGCGTGTCATCGCATCGTGTGTAGTTAGGACATGGTGTTAATGACAATATTTTGATATGTAATTTGGAAGAAATGTTATCAGAACTTAATAGATTTCTTTTATCATTTTACTCAAATCCAAACAATAATTTGGATTTGGATTTTTATTGAAAAATTCCTCAGCATTCCTCATTTCTCAGCATACTATTTGCTAAAATGCGCAGCAACGTCATAGAAAAAACAAACATTTATGGTTTTCAAGAGAAAACACTAAAGGGTTTAAAAAAACATTAGTTTTCACTACAGTTGACATTTGATTACACACACACATACATTCATTCATTCATTCAATTTCCTTCAGCTTAGTTCGTTTATTCATCATGGTCACCACAGTAGAATAAACCGCCAACTTATCCAGCAAATGTTTAACACAGCGGATGCCCTTCTAGCTGCAACCCAGTACTGGGAAACATTTAATTACATACAAATCATTATAATATTTATTTCCTTGATAGCAAAGCTGAAGTGTCAGTGTCATACGATCCTTTAGAAATCATGTTGTTTTGGTGTCGATCAGTGTTGAAATACAGAATTTTTTAAAAAAAATTTTTACAAATCCATACTCAATAAATCCAGTGGAATTAAGAACTTTCAAATGGGCTCTTTAAGTCTTTCCGTAGTGTGTTATTCTATTTTAATGTAGATTATTTCTGTAATGGCAAAGCGGATATTTTTTAACAGTCTTTACTACTCTTCAGGGTCAGATGATATTTGAGAAATTATTTTAATATGCTGCTCAAGATTTTTTTCTATTACAGGGTATCCGCGGGGGCTTAAAAAGTCTTAAATCGTCTTAAATCTCTGAAGCTAAATTTTAAGCCTTAAAAAGTCTTAAATCTACTGAAATGTTGTGTTGTAGGTCTTAAATGTGTATTTTAATTTTCTTAATTTTATTATTATTGTAGACTAAAGTAATTGACAGCTACGTTTTGTTCTATTGGTAAGGGTTAAACGGTTTGTGAATGGATATATTTAAAAATTACAAAAAAAAATATTTAAAAATGATTATTGAAAAAACTAAATTATTATTATTATTATTGTATTATTAAATGTGTTAAATTTGAATCATTTTTTGATAGGGCAAGTAAAAATCTTTTCTAACTGGGATATTCAAAAAAAAATCCTTAGCGTTTAGACTTGTATAAGTCTAAAATTTCATTCATAATAGTCTTAAAAAATCTTAAATTTAACTTTGTGAAACCTGCAGAAACCCTGTATTATCATGAATGGTTTTGAAGAAACTCTGATGCATTTTCAATTTTAGGAATACTTCAATGAATGCAAAGTTCAATAGATCTGTTTTTTTAGTAAAGGAAATCTTTTGTAAGATTATAAATGTATTTCCTGTCTTTCCTGAATGAATACAATCTGCTGAATAAAATATACATTTCTTAAAAAAAAATCTTTCTCACTTGAAGGTTTTGTTTCAGAACTACAAAAGTTCTTGTTTTCAGCTCATTTAAAGTTTCTTTCTGTGTCGCTGTAGGCCTTGCCCCCCACCATGGTGATTGTGGGAATCTACTGCGGGGTAATTGCAGGTATGTTTGCGCTGCTGAAGGCAGTGAATTATCGCCTGCACACCGCGCTGGATGAGGGGGAGGTGGTGGAGCTGCGGGCCAAAGGCAGCGAGGGGAGGGGCCAGGGGGCGGAGCGCCAGCGTGAGGGCACCAGCACCCGGCAGGAGGACTCAAACGGGCCTGGGTAAGACACGTTAATGGTTTACTTCACAAGTCTTATTCTAAAGGAGAGCGAGGGCTGCAGAGTTAATGATTGTTAGCATGTTTGAATGGGTTTGGTTTCGCTTGTTGAGGCTTTGGTTTGCCTCAGAAACAAATAATTTCAGATTCTGAATCAGGCCATTATAGAGAGAGTTCAGCCAAAAATGACAATTCTGTAATTATTTACTCGCCCTACACATGTTCAAAACTGTTTTTTTCTACTCTTGAACACAAAAAGATATTTTGAAGAATGTTAGTAATTGGTTACCAGTCTTTGGTTGTATTTTTTTTTTTTTTTACTATGGAAGTCAATGGCTACCGGTTACCAACATTCATCTTTAGTGTTCAACAGAAGATAGAAACTTATAAAGGATTTGAACCACTTGAGGCTATCCCTTTAAAAGTTGCGAATCATCTTCTCAGGAAGTTAATGATTCGTTTTAGTAATGTTTTTGAATCATATCAGGGTTGTAATTCTCTTTGAAAAGATTTTGATTCTGCACAGATAGATTGCATTTCATTAATTCTTAAAGGATTGTGAACAGCAGAGGAATGTTTCTAAAAGCTAATATGCTCAGTTGCTGATTTTGATCTTTTATTAACTGGCCTTATTTAGAAAATTTTTGATTTGGCTCAAAAATGATGGCTTTGAATCAGTTCACGGTTTGAGTCGCATTTATACATATTTATTTAACAGACTCTTTTATTCAAATCGACTTACAAATGAGGATGAAATATATAGATGCCATGACAAGTTTATAAGTTAGTTTAGCAGGTTTTTTAAAAAAACTATATTTATATTTTATTGTTGAGTTCTTGCTAGGGATGTCCAGATCCGATCACGTGATTGGAAATCGGGCCCGATGACGCGGTTTCAGACTCGGAAGAAACGGACGTTACCTCCTGATCAGGTCTCGAATATATATGTATATTATACATATTTTCATTATTTTTAACACATCTATAGTTAGACTGTGGCACGGAGTTAGACCTGTTTCTTGGCTTCGCACAGAAACAGCAACACATGCGGCATGACATCACTTTGTTGTAGAGACGCTATTGGTTAAATGCCGGCAAAGTAGAACACGGAAGCCGCTTAAAGCAGAACGTGCGAGTATGTCTGCGGTCTGGGGTATTATAAAGTTAATGACGACAACATTGCCATAGCAAACTGTGAGATATGTAAACTTGGGATTGACTGCCGGGTATTTTAAGTTAAGGTGCAATTTGTTTTTATATTAGATTTTTTTTTAATATTTACTGTTTCACTAGAACGAAAGTGAAGAATTGATGTTATTTATTACTTGATTGTTCAAGCTACCTCACAGAAGTGCTCTGTTTGTTAACAGAGTTGTTAAATGTTAAAATAAGGTGAATTAAATGAAAAATAAGAAACATCCTGGATCTGTTTCTTCGCTCTTCTTTATTCTTTTTTATGTATAATAGAAGTATCGGTCATTTATCTCCTATGCGCAATGTCGCAGGTGAGTACTATGGGGAAGGAGGCAAGGGCGAGTAAATAAAGCACTCCTACTACTTAAAAGGTAGATAATTATGCACAGTTCAACTGCTTGTGAGTTTGCTGGAAAGTCTTTCATTGACACTGAAGAGGGCACAGCACATGAGCCGCTATTTCACTACTAAGGAAAAATGCTGTATAAATCCATCTCTGCCTCCCTCTCTCTCTCTCTCTCTCTCTCTCTCTCTCTCTCTCTCTCTCTCTCTCTCTCTCTCACTCACTTGGACATTTGACCCGCTGGCGTGTTTGAGAGGTAACTTTTCCTTTCTCTTGGCTGTTAAAGCAATACTTGTGGATCAAGACACAAGCGTGCCTGAGGTGCAAGTTTTCTCCACTGTGTCTATTATGGATTACCTGGCTGTGATAACCGCGTATTATGCGCATGTAGAATGTAACCGCGGCTGTTCTTCCCACGTCACTCATTGGTGAACAGCGCTTTCATTTCTAAAGCCAATCGCAGCCCTTTCTGTTGAGCGTGTGAAGACAATGACCAGTCATAAGGGTGTACGACCTCGTTTGACAGCACTCAAAAAGCAAGCGGGATAATATTTACATTAGTTTATTTGCTATAAATGCTCATGTTGTCTTCTGTGCATGTATTGGAGTTTTGTTTGATACATTCAAAAAGAGTGTTTTCTTTGAGCAGGTCAAATTAAAGGTACAGTTCATATATCTTTCTGCTTGTGTTAAAGGACAAAATTGTATTACAAATAGTATATAAATATTAATATATTTATAGATTTTAATTTTTTTTTAAAATTGTGTTGTGTAATTATGTATGGAAAGCATCGTCAATGCACCGTGATGCACTGAGATATCAAATTAAACCGATTCGATGGCATGATAATCGTAACCAAACCAAACCGTGAGACCAGTGTTCACACCACAAGTTCACACCCCTAATATTTTATGCCTTTCATGAGTCATCATGTCCGATTGTGAATCATCTCAGTATAGGTTGTGAATCATTTCAATTAGAAATCTTCTGAAGAAAGGTTCTGATTTGGTTCAGGAACTTCTTTTTACATTTAGGAAAGGTTTAGAATCATCTCATGAATTGAACCTTCAAAAACGGGTTCTCATTTCACTTATAGCAATCTAAACACAAGTGGTCAGCTGAGATGCTTTTACTGTTACCTGGTAATAACAGGAGTTCATATGGGACCACTTGTGTTTAGATTTCGTCCAGACCTTTCGCTGGATTTGTCACGCTCTATTACTTTTGCCTTAGCTCCTCTATTGAATGAACGAACTCAAGTTAGGTTGTTTACGAGGGAGCAGGAAAGCAAGCATTAGAAGTGCATAGCAACTAAAGTATAAATATCTTGTTTTGGTCCGCTTTCTCACAACCCGTCTTATAATGATCACATGTAGGGTCAGTAAGTGGAGTGCAGGTCTTTATTTGTGGTTGTTCGAGTTCATTTGACATCAGATGTGTTTTCGACTACATGTGGAAGTGATCCATAAGTGGACAAGCTTAAAGCCTGTTTACACCTGTTTTAGATGAATGAAATTGCATCTTATTATCTGGTGTAAACACTGTCATAAAAAGCTCCCAATTCTAAGCAAAGTTGTGATTAAGGGGCAGTGCTGTTGCTCAGTGGTTGGGATGTTTCTGAGAGCTAATCTGATGTCATGCTGGATCCATTCATCACCCACTGAGAGAAAGAGAAAGGGAGGAGGGAAAAGGGTGAGTGAATTGAGAGAACTGAAATAGAGCCTGATTAAACCACCGCACACAAAACCAATGCTCTTGTTCATTCGCTCCGAGGAGTCAGAAACCGGCTGCAAACTTTCAGAGGTTGAATAAATGCTAGCTTGCACATTTTCTACGAACGAACGCATTGCTGACCGAGTCGGAACACATTAAACACCGTTACTCAAATCATGAGTGCAGCGTTTCAGCAAAGTTTCTTTTACAGTCATCAACTTTTCATGCATTAGAACAGAACTCATAGCTTGTTTTGTTACGTACTGATCTCTATTTAAAAGTGGAATGGAGTCTGTGCTAATAGCCTAGTGGTTAGTGTAGGGGCGTCCGAACTCAGTCCTGGAGTTGCCGGTGTCCTGCTGAACTCTAACTTGCTTCAACACACTTGACACGAAGTTTCTAGTATACCTATGCTGCGTCCCAATTCGCATACTATTCATCCTAAATCGTATTCGAAAATAGAATTAGTATGTCCCAAACCGTATTAGGTTGAAAAGAGCACGCTAAAGGTTCCCGGATGATAGTGTAGAAGCATCCATACTCTAATCTCTAATATTGCCCACAATACATTGCACGTTGGATGTGAATACACGACCATCCGTCAAGTAAAGAGGCTTTGGTAAAGTTGTTTGAATGACTATTAATTAATATCTAGCCCACTGGAATATATTTAAATCATGTTTTCCATGTTTTATTTCATCTGGAGAAACAATGTGAACTTATATCAAGATATGTTTGGACATTAACTTCTCAATGCTTAAATACTCAAAGACCTGAGGAGATTTCTCTGCATGTAAGACTTGCGAATGGCAGATTATTAATTTAGGTAATTAAATATGAAAGAAATGTGGATGATGTGTCAAGATGATTGACAAGCGACATAACTAAGCAACATGACGATCTGTTAACGAGTAGTATGTCCCAAAAGCTTGCATACTCTTCTGTTACACAGTCAAAAGTATATATTTTGCCTTTACAAAAAAGTACATACATTTTAGGGTGTAGTATAAGTATGTGAATTTGGGATGCAGCACTAGTAAGAGCTTGATTAGCTGGTTCAGGTGTGTTTGATTAGGGTTGAAGCTAAATCTCCAGAACACCGGCCATCCAGGACCAAGTTTGGACACCCCTGGGTTAGTGCATCGATACATTGCATTGCGGTGCTCACAGTGACTCGAATTCGATTCCCGGCTTAAAGGGGTGGTCCACTATGATATAATATTTTAAACATTAGTTGATGTGTAATGTGGATGTGCGAACATAAACAACATCTTTGAATGTAATACGCTCAAAGTTCAATTCAAAGGGAGACATTGGCTTTTACAGAGTTAGCATAGCAAAGTCTACAGCTAACAAAATTTGGGGACTACAAAAAAATACATTCGGGATAGTGAGATCACAAACGCTTCAGGTTACGCGCATACACCCTGCGCAGCAACGGGGCGTGGCTAGAGGCACTTTAATACTGTAATGTTACAGCAGAGAAAGCTAAAATGGCCACCAAATGCTGCTATTTTCAGAGAGCTTCTTCTGTTTTAACATGACACAAAGAGAGAAGTGCTTACTATTTAATTTGAATTGTTCCAGAGAATTATAAAAAAGACATAGTTCTAGCATTTGACAAAGGACAGCATCCAGAATCTCTCCCAGTTCAGCTAAAAACTCCTCAAGGAAGGAGCAGCTCCAGCCATAATAGACGAAGCTGTGGATTGTGGATTGTGAGCCACAACCTGTAAATATTTTTATTGGTTAAAATTGATCAATAACATGCATAGTTTCTAGCGTTAACGGTATGTTGTAGCGAGGACGTAAACAAGGATGTAAACATGCTGTTTGGCACTGTTAACAATTTAGCTACCAATTCATATTTATCTGTCAAACCGCTGTAAACAGCCACAATCTTTACCAGTGCTGCAGTGTCTCTCTATGTGGCTGCTTTCCCTGCATTATATATCTCAAATAACAAACTCGCAAAAGATATGTGAACGTTTTATATTACTTACACATGCTCATTCCAAATATATATGAAAGACACTTGTCAGATTTTATTTTAGAAAGCAGGCGTGAGGTTCAGCTGTGTGCTCTTCATTTTCTGTCTGATTCAGGCTCAAACTGATACGGCTAACATACGGTAAGTTACTCTGACTGACAGTGTTTACACAGCGCAAAAGCGCATGCCGGTTTTCCTGGTGACATGCAGCCGATCCGCGAATTACAGCACATTATGTTAGCTGACCAATCAGAGCCTCTTGAGGGCATGCCTTTCAGAGGAACTAGGAAACATGACAGTCGTTTTCATGTTAGCTGAGTTAATGTATATAATTAAAGTAAGATATATAAAAAAATAACTTGATTTATTTTTTTTTTTTACAAATGAAGCATGAGCACACATTGCTTTGCATTTTATAAATACAACCAAGCCTTAAAAATTTCTCTGGACCACCCCTTTAACCTCAAACCGTTCCAAATCTTTGTTACTTTCTTCTGTTAAACATAAAAGAAGATATTTTGAAGAAAGATGAAACCCTGTAATCACTGATACAATGTAATTGAGACAATAAGTATGGAAGGCAGTGGTTGCAGGTTTTTCCAACGTGTTCAACAAAAGAAAGAAAGTAAAGGATGAATAAATGATGACAGAATTTTCAGTTTTGTGTGAACTATCTCTTTAATTGAGAAAAAATAAGATATTTTTGCTTAGCCCCCTTAGCTGAAGAGATCATGTGTTTTTAATTCCTTCAGAGACCTGTCTAAAATTCCTTCAGTGACCTGCGTATATCTCCTAAATAAATTAAATCGCTAAACTGCCTCTAGCGGCGACAATCAAAATCACAGAAATAATGAAAAAGGCTTGCCATGGGATTACTATTCACAGCTACTTTTTATCTTCTGGGGACCCAAGCAAAAATAAACCTCCTAAAAATATGATTATAATCTCCCGAAAAGGAAAGGGAGGGGGGATTATTTCTGCTTAATGAGAGACAGACATTAAATAGAGAGATGCTAGAAATGATCTCTTCTCTGCTGGCGCCTGGGATGCTGTGCAAGTTTGATCATAAATGACATTGTTAACTCTGTGAAACCCTCAGGGCTGTTCTTCTCTGTGTTGCTAGGTAACTAACCTGTGTGTTTGTGTGTGTGTGTGTGCGCAGGGATCCAGGGGGTGGAATAGAGATGTCTGATTTTGCACGGGACGAGACGCCACCGGTCGACTGCAGTTCACGCAACTCTTACGTAGGAATGGACTCCAGCCATCAGGTGTGTCTGTGTTTGTTGATGACGGGACTCTGGGGTTTTTCTTTTTTTGCGGTTGTTTGTTGGTTGTTTGAAACAATCCGATTTAGGTAATAAAATGTTTTCTTCAGATGTGACGTTATACATGGTATGTAAAGATACTGTAGATCAGGAGTTCTCAAACTCTGTCCTGGAGGTCCGTTGTCCTGCAGATTTTAGCTCCAACTTGCCTTAACACACCTGCAAGCATGTTTCTAGAAAGCCTAGTAAGAGCTAGCCCAGGTATGTCTGATTGGGGTTGGAGCTAAAATCTGCAGGACACCGGACCTCCAGGACCGAGATTAAGATCCCCTGCTGTAGATCATAAGCACTGCACATTCATTACTAGGGCTGCACGATTTTGGAAAAATCGGACATTTTGATATTTTGTTTTTCAGCGGTGTATATTGCGATATACCTTTGTTACACTTGGACAGAAGTTTTGGTCACACTTTAATTTAAAGGGGTGGTCCACCATCATATTTTAAACATCTCTGAATGTAAAATGCTCAAAGTTCAATGCAAAGGGAGACATTGGCTTTTACAGATTTAGCTTAGCGAACCAGTACAATACTTCTGGGCCAGTGAGATCACAAAGGTACTTTTACCGCGCACACACACTGCGCAGCTAAGGGGCGTGGCCAGAGGCACTGTAATGTTACAGCAGAGAAAGCTAAAATGCCGTTCAAACGCTGCTATTTCCACAGAGCCTCTTCTGTTTCTGTATTTGGGCTTCCAAAGGACACGACACAGACAGAAGTGCTTACAGTTCAATATTAATTATGTTCCAGAGAATTATAAAATACATAGCAAGCATGATTTGACAAAACACAGCTTCCAAAATCTCTCCCAGTTCAGTGCTGGATTAAATCTCCTCAAAGAAGGAGCAGCTCCAACAAGCAGAAGCTGTGGACTCTGAGCCACAACCTGTAAGTGTTTTTATTTGTTAAACATGATCATGACATGTACAGTGTCTAGCGTTAACGGTATGCTGTAGCAAAGATGTAAACAACAGGAAATGTTTGGCACTGCTAACAATTTAGCTACAAATTCATATTTATCAGTCAAACCACGATAAACACACTCTTTACCAGCGCATGCGTGTCTCTCTATAGGCAGCTTTTCTGTGCGTTTTACATCTCAGATAATGAACTCGCAAAAGATATGTGAACGATTCATATTACTTACACATGCATATTCCGAATATATGTGAAAGACGTCATGTAACGCGATGAGTTGAAAAAATACAGAATAGCTCGCCTAACTCGTGTAGCAGCAGAAAAATCAAAGGTTGCATCCCACATCTTGTGCTTTATTCTTCTGTCAACAGTGTCACTGTATATTACAGAAAATAACTTAATCCGAGCATCAGAGAAAAGGAAAAATAAACATCGCTCCCGCGCACATGCGCTTCTCGTGTTACACGCGTCTACAGACAATTCACACACACACACACAAACACACACACACACACACAATGGCGATCTCTCTTAAAGGAGCCGCACCCCATTTTCACTCGTTACAGACACTTGTCAGATTTAATTTTAGAGAGCAGGCATGTGGTTGATTGACTGTTTACACAGCACAAAAGCACGTGCTTGTACGGGCATGACGTGGAGCCGATCCGCGAATCACAGCACATTATAATAAACGACCAATCAGAGCCTCTCTAGGGCGGGCCTTTCGGAGGAACTAGGAAAGATGACAGTCGTTTTCGTGTTAGCTGAGTAGCTGTATATAATCAAAGTAAGATTTATGAAAAAATAATGTGATTTCCTTCAAGTGAAACATGAGCACATATTGCTTTGCATCTTATAAACACAACCAAGCCTTAAATTACATTCTGGACCACCCCTTTAAGGTTCAGTTCTCGCTCTTACCATTTTGACAAACAAGTGGCAAGAGGAGTGGGATGCATTGGAAAATAATAAATTATATAAAATCCAACCTGAAATCTCACACAGAATTTTAAGACATTTTAAGACTAGATTTGATCAAATGGTTTTTACCAGATGTCGTATTGGACATACAAGAATAACCTATGTTTTTTTGCTCCAAGGTGAAATCCCTACTCAGTGTTTGTACTGCGCAATTCCCCTTACTATAAAACACATTTTACTGGACTGTCCTGCTTTTAATGATTCCAGAAGACTTTTTTTATGAAACTCTCATAGGGACATTTTTAACAAAGTGACACCAGAAAAGATTTTAGAATTTTTATCATGTATTAACACTAAAAATCGTATTTAATTTATGTATTCATTGGTTTGTTGATTTTTAAGTGTATATTTATTATTGAAATGTTCCTGCCATGAAAATAGCCCTGGTTGCTGACATGGCATTAAATAAAAAATACATTACATTACATTACATTACCATTTTGTCTTTTGCTTCAATAAACTCTTAATTTGCTCCTTATTAATAGTTATTAAAGTATTGGGTAGGATTAGGGATGTAGAATAAGATCATACAGAACATGTGCTTTATAAGTACTAATAAGAAGCCAATATCTCAATAACATGCATGCTAATAAGCAACTAGTTATTGTGAATTACCGAATGTATTAATATTGATTGACTGGGATGATTCTGTAGGGGAGTGAATCATGCGTAACATGTAATAAACAAACTACAAGCATAGATAAATGAAACAAAGCAAAGATAAAAGTGAATATGTAAACGTAAAAATTACACTGCAAAGTTAACTCAACATTGCATATTTTTGCGATGTGACTGTTGCGGATGCACACATTGAGATATCGATGCTGAAACTATATATTGTGCAGCCCTATTCAGTACACAGCCAACATTGTTTTTGTGGGAGCAACACTTAAGACCTGCTACAAACGTAGATCTGTGTAGAACTACAGCATAGAGAAAACAACTGGCCTCTGAACGATCTGAAAGAGGATCACGTGAGCTCTACTGGTGCTCCTATTGGCTGTCGCTCAAGAAAGCTGCTCTTCATTTGCATAAAGTTGAAGGATTCTTAACTTTGTCACATTGCTCGACTCGCCCACCTGGTCACCAACAGTCACTGATAGGCAAGTTATTGTATAACGATAGTTTGTTCTGTTGACTATCGAAAAAAAAATTAGCTTAAAGGGGCTAATAACTTTGTCCTTAAAATGGCTTTTAAAAAATTAAAAACTGCCTTTATTCTAGCTGATATAAAACAAATAAGACTTTCTCTAGAAGAAACAATTTTATCAGACATACTGTGAAATTTTCCTTGCTCTGTTAAACATCATTTGGGAAATATTTAAAGAAAAAAAAAAAAAAATTCAAAAGGGGGCTAATAATTCTGACTTCAACTGTATATAAATAATGCCATTAACGTCAAGCAACCAACACTAAAATACATTTAAATGTTTTGTTTTGGACACACAGTTGCCTGTTTAACTTTATTTATTACATGTGTATTAAATTTGACTTATACAGTATATTGAAGATCAATCTGTACACCAGTTTGACTTTGTTTTTGTTTTTTTACCCGATGGGACTTATTTTCCAGAAAATACAGTAACATCAGGTCAGTAGTTACCTTGAAAGCTTGTATTTCAGAACATCTAAAATTTACACAAAGAACGATTATAGGGATATTTCACCCAAAAATGAAAATTCTGACCTTTATTTACTTATCCTCCACTTGTTGTAACCTGTTTGAGTTTTTTTTTTCTGTCGAACACAAGGGAAGATACTGAAGAATCTTGGCAGCCATTGACTTGCATAGTGTTTTTTGTTATCACAATGAATTTCAGTGGGTGATTTTGTTCAAAATTCTTCAGAATATCTGTTTTGTGTTCAAAATAAGAAAGAAATTTATAAAGGTTTACAGCCGCTTGAGTATGAGAAAATTGTGAGGAAATGTTTCATGGATGAACTATCCCTTTATTATAAGCCATACTCTGTTTGTTAAAAACAAAATATTTGTAATTTTCATATATAAAGATAAACATATTTCAGTATAGTAAATACACAATGGTTAAAATAAAAAATGCAAAAACATAATATTATATAATTTCTTTAAGTTAATGTACATTCATTATTTGTCTCATTAAAAAAAATCTTATTTAAAAATAAGAAGGCTTCTATTATTTACCCTCATGTCATTCTAGATCTATTTATATATTGCTGTATATCAAACTAAAACAGGCTATCTCCTTGAAAGTGACAGAATGTTTAATTTCTCCTGAGGACTTGAAACCCACAATTAATTTGTACATAAATGAAACATGGCAAAGGGAATGGGACAACTGCATAAATAATAAATTACATAAAATTCACCTGAAAATAAATGAAAGACACTTAGCAAATTATAGTTTTGAGACCAGGCATGATCAAACTGTCTATACTAGATGTCGAATTGGACATTCTAGGTTGACTCATTTGTATTTACTCAATAACGAAGACCCACCTAAATGTAATTACTGCTAGGCTGCTCTTACTATCAAACATGTTTTGTTGGAATGTGAAAGTTTGAATACAGTTAGACAAAATTTTTATAAGCAGAGTACTTTGATGGACATTTTTAAAAAGGTATCACCGGGAAGAGTCTTAAATTATTTATCAAAATTGAACTGAAAAATCATATTTAACTTTGAATATATTTTTGTGTGAATTTTGTTTATTTATATTTTATATATTTATCTAAGTAACTTTTTATTGTAATACGACTTTGTTTTATCATGTAATGTTTTTATGTATATTCATCTTCCCATGAAATAGCCATAGGTTGCTGATGTGGCAATAAATAAATAATAAATGCAAATGTATATCAAACCTTTGCTAATTGTTACAGTTTTTTTCAACTGCTTACACACAAAATCTTTTCTTGTCACACGATTTCTGAAACCTCTCACTCAAAATGCAAAACTACACAGCAAATCTCCAAAACCAGAAGCTGTTTCTTAGCCTTGAACTCCGTTTTCAATTGCATAAAACACTTTTTTCAAAACACTACACACAACTCTCTACCTAAAACACACAAATCTAACAGGAAGCTACTTGCTTTTCTTTTTCCAAAAAGGACCAATCTAAATGTTACACTTATTCACAAATTCGTACACACACGCATCTCATATGTGGAAGAACGAATTTCTTAACTGATCACTAACTTATCACTGTAGTACAGGCCTATTAATGGGTCAAAGGTGACAGGTCACCGGGTTGTTTTGGTCCAGAAATAAACTGGGTTGCCACCCATCCACAATTTGTAGTTTTGTACCTACCACATTTTCACCTTTTCTAAATTCTAAATTCCTTTAGAAAAGAATAGAGGAATTCTTCTCAGCCTGGCACTGGCAAGTATAATGTATACCTAAGTTTGTAAACCTTTTCCAGGCAATGGACGCTTTTCCCCTCAAGACCCCCCCACACAATTGTGTTCTTTACTGTATTCTGGAGAATATACTTTTGCTTTACGTATGCTTTACATACATTTTTACATACAGTGTTTACGGTTTTATTGCTACTGTATACACCAGTAATGTTTGGCCTAATAAACATTTTTGTTTCTTCATGTCATTGGTGTTTACAGTGTACCTGTTCCCCCTCTCAGCAGATTACTGTCACTGCAGAACATTGTATTGAACTGTAGATATAAGCCTATGAAAGAGAAAAGAGCTTTAGATTTAGAACAACCGTGTTTACTTGGTGTAGCTAAACACCTGCTATTATGAAAGAAGTGTTTACCATGGCATTTAGAAGTAGATGTGAGGCAGTTTTGGGAATTGTGTGTGGAGTTTTGAAAAAATGTGACACTGTTTTGAAAATGTGTGTAATCAGTTGGAAAAAACTGTAATAACCTTTGCTTATGTTAACAATATATAATAATTCATTAATTTTCCCTCGGCTTAGTCCCTTTATTAATCAGGGGTGGCCACAGCGGAATTAACCGCCTACTTATCCAGCATATGTTTTACACAGCCGATGCCCTTCCAGGTGCAACCCAGTACTGGGAAACATCCACACACACTCATTCACACTCATACACTACGGCCAGTTAGGTTTATTCAATTCACCTGTACCGCATGTCTGTGGGGGAAACCGTAGCACCCGGAGGAAACCCACGCGAACACAGGGAGAACATGCAAACTCCACACAGAAATGCCAACTGGCCAGTCGGCACTCGAACAAGCAACAATGCTAACCACTGAGCCACTGTGCCGCCACATATATAATAACATTTTATATAATTTTCATATATAAATATAAGCATATATTTTAGTGTTGTAAATACCTAATAATATATACTTTTGTACACATAAAACACAGGTTTTGTGGTAAAATATGTGATTTTAAGTGATTGCAATATGAAGTTGTCCTGGTTTAGAGTCTGTGCTTGTCTGAGGGCAACCCTTCAGTCAGAATCTCAGCCTTTTGCTACAGTTTAATTGGTGAAACCTCGGGGGTGTTATGTTCTGGCTTATAGTACTGCCTGTCCAAGACTGCCTGCCTGTGTGTGTGTGTGTGTGTGTGGGGGGGGGGTCAGAAGCTGTTGGTTGATTTGTGAAGTCATAGAGCAGAAACTCAGGCTAAAAACGAGGTCTAATCGGTTATGCCATCATGCCATGATTAAATTGCTGTGTTTTGTGTGTTTTTTCTAGTCTGCTGAATTGTTAATGGTGATGGGAAGTTACAGACGTCATGATCTCATGTAAATGACTCAGTAGAGCTTTTTTATTGATGATGTTGTTTGTCTCTCTCCCTGCAGATAACATCCCATGGAGCCTCAGTCACAAACAAACGTAAGAATTACAAAAACAAATCTGTCTATGTACTCACCCTCATAAACCTGCATGTTTTGTGCAACACAAAGTGTTTGCGAAGAGTTCTTTTTTCTGCATTATTATCACTTTCCAGGTCACACATCTCCAAATTGACAAGAAAGCCAAATTAGAGCAGCAGGAATTTTACAGGATGTTCTCACTAGAAGCTGTAGAACTTTTTTTGAGTTGTTAAAAACTCAGAGGACACCGTGGTACAAAGCAGGTTTACCATATCTATAAATAGAAGTGTTTAGGATCAGAGGGAAGATGTTTTCTGCAGACAGCAGCGGTATGTCAGAATAACTGCAGTACTGCAGGCACAGGCCAGGTCAGCCATGTGTTTGAATAAAGTTGTAAAGGTGAGAGGAAGTGTGAGCGAGAGAGAGAGAGAGAGAGAGAGAGAGAGAGAGAGAGAGAGAGAGAGATTCGTGGATTTGTTAATGAATAAGTTAAAACTTGACCTTCTCTGTCTCTCTCTGTATCTTTGTAGGAGCAGGTGTTGGAAAGGCACCCGATGACATCAGTTTGAGTTTTGCTCAGAGTTGCAGTCAGGACCAAGGTGTGAATCTTAATTAATAATAATCAGTTATAGAATAATTTAATGCAATTAGTTTCTATACGATCATTGTTTGTCTAATTTTAATTGATATCTTACCCAAAATTAATAAGGCTAACATTATTTACCCTACTGTCATTCCAGATGTATTGATGTATAGCAAATTATTGCTTATCAACAGATTTTAAACAGATGGTCCCTCTTTATATTAGGTGGCCTTATTTAGTATGTACTTCCATTTAAATTATTAATTTAATAAAATACACTTATCGGGCACTATTTTAATGATCTAGGCGCAAAGTTTAAAATGCATGGCGCAAAAGCATTAAGGGCGTGTCCGAATCCACTTTTTCTATTTTAAGGAGGGAAAAATACGGTTTGCGCCCGGTGCATGGTCTAACAGGGTTGTGCTTATTCTCTTAATGAGTTATGAGTTATGGGTGTGTAATCTGCTTTAAACCAATCAGAGTCTCATCTCCCATTTCCTTTAAGAGCCAGTTGAGTCGCACCATAGTGCATCAGCTATTTACATGGTGGACTTTGTAAGTGGAAAAACTGAATGTTTCACTAGCGAGAAAACAGTTAAACAGGGCATCTGCAGCAAGGACAAAGAATGAGCCTCCTCCATTCAGCCTCTTTACTTTCTTTTTCTCTTTACTTTTACTCGTTACTCATTTACTTTGTGGATGAGGAAACGGTGTTGTGCTTACTCCACCTAAGACATCGATTAGCCTACATAATTATAATTAATTATAATTTTGTTTGTTAAGCGCAAAGATTTGTTTCAAAACTATTTCTAAATTCAGTTCTAATTTCCAGCAAATGAATAAATGAACAATAGTAACGAAATGAGGTAAAAATATGTAGGCTATCCAAACACACATCCTATTTTTATGCCCCATTTAGTGAATCATACCTCTCCAAAACCCAACAGGTGGACAAATCTAAACTTTATTTTTTTATTAAAACAAATATAAATATGAATATAAATAATACTGCTAATAGTAATAACATTATACAAAAGCAAGTTGTCATGAAAAAACTGAAAAAGCAACCCCTGCATGAAGAAGGCATGGAGGCAGTGGTTTTTAGTATACTTATGTAGAAAATAATAATTTTTGTAATATTTTAATCCTTAAATTTTTTCATATATAAAGCTATTTATGTATTGCTGTGCATCCTGTGTGTATTAAGCAGTACGTAGGCCCTAAGCGTTTGAACCCACATAGATGCATAACAAACGCTCTCTACGCTGAACTTTACACCAGCTTTTAGTTGGTCAATGGCGCTGTCTATTTCAGTTCTTCAAAATAGCAATGCTCCAACAATGTGCCTTAACACACCTCTATTTTAGACCAGCACACCCATGAGTCCACAACGTGGCACAAATGGATCTACTATTTAAACAACGTGGAGCAAAACTTGAAAATTAGGGTTGCGCTGGTCTGAAAATAGCAACAAATCGCATCATACAGGTCTTGCGCCTGATTGCTCTGGGTGTATTATAGGCCCCATCATGTACATAGATGTTTTTACATTGACCTATATTTAAAAAAACTAATTAATTTCTGTAATAGATTTATAATTGCACTGTTGACCCATGCCTTATACCTTAACTCACGCTTAAACCTACACACACCACCAAACCTGTTCCTAACCTTACCCGTAATCCACCTCAATAGCATCATAAGTAATGTGCAAGACAGCATAATCACAATAAGTACTTTTTTTTAAATGTAATTACCTGATATTTAAGACCACTTGATATAAATTAGGACCAAATGGATTTTAAAGATGGGTGTCTCTCCTGACCAAAAGTTTGCGATCAGATTAATAGCTTGTCGTGAATAATGAGATGACATAGAGTGCAACCGTCAGCACTGCACTCTGGGCTCAGACTTTCTGAAACACATAAGCGAAAGACTTTATGGACAGTGTGGTTTTTGGATAGTGTGCAGAATGGATTCTTGGTAATGTAGTTCGTTGTAAATCCATTTGGCAGGTGACTGTTTCAGTTCTTAATACTGCATCAGAGCTCAGTGTGTGCTTATTGGGGATGTACATTTTGGCTACATTTTGGCTTGACCTTGATTGTTTTAAGCTCGTTCTTTTTGAAATTAGCCCCAGTATTGGAAAAAGAAATCTTCTATCAATAGAACCAGGTTTGGTCACTCCAGGATGAGACACAAGTTTTTATTACTAGGAGAAGAGCTTACCGCGTGTTCTCATTGCAAAAGCACTTTAAAAAGGAAGCATGTTCCATTAGATTAATTCTGTAAGGAATATATTTTATTCTCTTCAATCTCTTGAAGTGATTTTTAACACTGATTAACCATTTTTAACAAAAAATTAATTGTAAAAACATAATATATTCAAACTGCAGTATACGTTTTCTCACCGCGACATTAGCCACAATAGCTGGCATGGTGTTAAACACAAACAAACAAAATGAAGTTTGTTCTTGCATTAAAACTGCTCGATTGAGGATAAGTGGGTCACATGGTTAATTTTCCAAAGTTTATACGATAAAACAAAAGTCATTATTATTCATCCAATCATTGAGAAGTGCTTATTTTTTCAATTGATTAACTTTATCATATGGCAGCTGTGCCTGATGGTGTGCAAAGATTGCAGGAACAAAACCTCAACATCTTCAACATCTCTAGGTTTTCTATTACACACGATTACATATTAAAAAAGATGCAAGTTTTTTTTTTGAATGGCAAAAGTAAATTATTTGTAAAGCTGCAACATTTTAAGCTGCATCATGTGTCATTTGTTGTTCCACATTTATGACTAAGGACCTCAAAATAAGTAATGTGCATTGCTAAAGACTTAATTTAGACCGCTTTAAAGGCAATTTTCTCCTTATTTAGAATTGTTTTCTAAAAAATTAGAAAACCTCTAAACCAGTAAATAATAAGGTTTTTGTTGGGATAATCGTCATAATCATATCTTATGATTGCATAACAGTTCTGCATAGTAAACTAACTTTCCACTCCCCCGTCAGTTCATGTGGAAAATTGAAACATCTGTGTTTATCCATAACCAGGCTCTGCACAATATTTAGTGATTTTAAACAGAATGTTTATTGGCCCTCTATGACTCAAACTGCCCATATCATGTTTGAATCAATGTGCAAAGCTACAGAATCAGGCATTGATATTCTTCAGTGGAAGCTGTGTTCAACCTACTTAAGATGTCATAGATAGGCACATTCTGAATTTGGCATTTTCTGGGCCCGCTCTCGGAAAAAGCTTTTATTTCAGTACCAAGGATTATTTCAGGTCTGAAAGTTACAAAATATTCTCCAAGTAAAACTTGATTTTTCAGTTCATGACCCCTTTAATGAGTGAGTTTTTCATGAGTCCATCTTTCAAACTAATGATTGTCATTTTTGCTTGATATTCACAGAAAATTTTAAACACTCTCATTGGCTTCTACAATCTGCTTTTGATTTCACAATCTATTCCACGAGCATGTAGGAATTAATTTAATATACCCACTGCTTTTCACGCATTACATTAAGCTTCAGTGAAGAAACTAAATATTTATAACATGCACCGATAAATCGTTCAAAATCACATTATCATCTGTTAAGAAACAAACAAAGTTGATGTCTTTTTCACACACTCTGCTATATGTCTCTTTCACTCTTTAGATTTGATGTCGGACCCAAAGATGTTCTGCCTTGTCTCCAATGACTCTTTTGCCTCCATGCAGCCATCAACCTCATTGGCACAGGACCTTTATGGCTCCACCCCCCACCCTTTCAGTCAGTCCTTGTCCTCGTGTGACACAGAAATTACTGCCCATCTTTCCACTCACTCACAGTCTTTCCGAAAAGAGTCATCTCGACCAAGAGGATTGCCTCGAACGTCAAGTTCTGCGGGATCTGCTTTTCCGGATCCTTCTCTGCCTGAGTTCAGCCTGTACCCTCCGCCTCGAAGGGGTGGACTTGATCCTGTCTGCGAAATGGATTCTTCCAGATCACAGAGGGCGACGGAGAGCTCTGAGCAGGCCGATTCTGGAACTCCCAGCACTTCAGGAACTGAATGTACTAGATATCACCCGAAGGAGCACCGCAGGATATCAAGGTCTGTGTCCCGAGAGACGGGGGAAGGAGAGTGTGCTGGGGAAGGGGGATCTGGGCTGTACCAGTCAGAGGGTGTTCAGGGGGGTCGTGAAAGGACAGGTGGACGCAGTGCCGAAAGTTTGCGTAGTTTAAGCACACGCAGTAGTGGCTCCACTGAGAGCTACTGCAGTGGAACAGACCGGGATACCAACAGTACCCTGAGCAGCTTGCATAGCGAACAGACCAGCTCCACACATGTGGAGAGTCTGCTGTCTCTCTCTGGGGACGAGAAGGTGAACGCGGGACATGCTGATGCACGTAACTCTAATGTGGCCTCGGGGGAGGCTAATAAAAACCCCCATGCCAATGAACTTGCCATCAAATTGCCCACCGACGATCCTCCCAAATCCCTGAACTCAGAGAGTCAACAGGGAGAGGGAACTGTGGAGGCGACATCAAGGACTAGTACAGATGTCTCTGCTGGCCACCAACACCAGGAGGCCGAACCAGACAAAGTGCGACCTAAAACGGTCAACCTTGTTCACCGGGCTGCCTCCTCATCTGCTGCCACTCGTAGTGGCCGGCGGCGAAATGGTAAGCAGCGCGCGAGCAGCTTTGATGCCAGCAGGCACCGGGAATACATCTGCGGACGTGGCATGGCAAAGCCTCGCTCTGCAGTTTTCATGAAAGGAGAGGAAGACTCCAGTGATCAGAGTGAACTCAGTTGTGCCTCCAGCCTTCACTCCACCCACCAGCTCAGCACAGACTCATCATCCAGCACACCACACTCCTGCCCGTCTCCAGAGGAGCGCCGCCGCCCCTCGCTGCGGGCCAAAATGCATGGAATGCAAACCAGCGGTCAGAAGGTTAAGGAAAAGGAACGGCAGAAAGACAAGGAGAAGGGCAAGCGCAGAGCTTCGCGACGCACTCCGAGTACAGGCAGCGCCAAAACTCATGCCCGGGTCCTGAGCCTGGACAGCAGCACTACTGCTTGCCTTAATGACCCCCATCATTTGGGGGCACCAGCAAGTTCCAGACCTCTTACCACCTCCAAGTCAGACCTGGAGGCAAAAGAAGGGGAGGTTTTGGATGCGGCGTCCCTGTTGGGAAGAGCTTCTCAGCTTGAGTCAGTGACCCGGTCCAGAAACAGCCTGCCCTGCCCCATCTCCCTTAGTCACACACAAGACGCAATGGCAGGATCACGAGGTGAGATGCACTTACATAATTTATTAAAGCCATGAGGTCATGGAAGGCTTAGTTCATCTAAAATCAAGTCCATTTGCTCATCCTCATCTCATTCCAAACTTGTGTGACGTTCTTGAATGAACTATAGAAGCAGACGTTTGTCATGTTGTTCATGCTGCTTTGAATAAAAACATTGAATAAGAACGGTGACCTGGTGCTGTTCTAGGTTCAATAGTAATAAATAGCTATGCAAAGTGTCAAATCCACAAACTTGCATTTAAAACTCATGATAGCCTCAGTAGCTTTCCTTTGCATTAATAAGAAGGATTCAATAAAATTAGGGTAGTAGGGTTCAATAAAATTAAATGATTAGAAAATATTCATGAACGAATTGTTAACAATAAGATAACAATACGATTAGCAGGTTGCATTTGGAATGTAAATAGAATTAATTTCCATTTCATGCCTATATCAAGTCATCACTTTCATATTAGCATAATGCGATAGCAATTGGTGGTGAAATTTTAAAAACGTCCATTTCCCGCTAACATTTGAGCTGTGTTAAGTACGTTCTTAAACAGTGCCAATTTGCGATTTGTGTTAACGTGCTCAACAGAAATGACCGTGAAGATGATCGGTTCATTGAACTCACCGCTTTTTACTGAGTGTAACCACAAATACAGGGACACTGGAGCAGAGGGCTGGGCAATTTGGCCTAAAATCAAAGTCTCAATTATTTGAACATTTTACCTCCATTACAATTAATGAACGATTATTTTATTTATTTATTTATTTAATTTTTTTGCCCTCCCCGCACCACCCACACTCGTCAACGTTACCAAGCTGACCAATCATAGAGCTTACATTATGTGTCGTCACAACGTGTAGTTAAATATTTTTAAGAGGTCGGCGTCAGTCACGGTGAGGGGTATGCGACCATGTGAAGGCTGTGGCAGACCATACGCTGCGCTCGACGCAGAAGTGTTAACAGAGCAGGGTCACATGACTCCACACGCGGTAGGGAATATAATTCAAAAAATTGACCTGGAAAAATTTGATTGATTATAGCTTCTGAATGTCGATTTCAAATACTTTTCGATTAATCGCCCAGCCTTACTGGAGCGTTTTAAAGCCGCGATTCATCAGCGGATCGCTCGTATGTTAGCTTATAAACAAACCAGCTGATCGACGTGCCTTTGAAACATGCCATGACAAGATTGACAACAATAATGCATATATTAGTCTTTTTTTTTTTTTTTTTTTTTTTTACTGACCGTGACACTGATTGATTGTACCAAATTAGAATATGCGCATATTTAAATAAATTAAACAAATGACATTTTCAGGAAACAGTGACTTATATTTTCTCTGTTCCTCACACAATGCTGTTTGGTTGAGGGTGCCCATTGGTCTTGATTTGCTTTCAAGTTTGGATTGAAATGAGGGCAAGTAAAATAGAATGAATGGCCATTTATTTGGATGAACTATTCCTTTAACTAGTGATTTCATCTGGGATCAGTCTGAAGTGCTTGACATCTGAGGTCTGCAGCAGGTCAGAGCTCAGATGGAGGTTTTTCAGCAGATAACAAGCATTGCCCAGAAGCTAGTAGATGCTAATGCAGTTTGTTTTGCCAGTGCAGCTGTGACCCACAAACCCCTGCAGAATTACTGAAGTGCTGCTCTGACAGCCTGTTGAGTCTATATCTGGGAGATCTGCGGTGTTTATTCTCTCCTCTGATCCACAGCGTTCACTGAGTCTCTGTGCAGCATTTGCTTGTGTGAGAGTAAATTGCTCTGGGAATGTTGATTCAGTGATTGGATGCGGATTCAGGGATTTAAAAACATTATTTTAGCGAAATCATCTGTGGAAGTCCATTGCGGATAAATTTGAGCTCTGTGTGTTTCTGGTGTCTGTTGTTCATTTGTAGCTTCCAACAACAGCAGCAGTAACTGGATTAAGTTTGATGGAGTGTTTGTCTCATGTTCTTGGTCATGCGTCTGTCGTCGTCTCCTGTAGGCATTTTACTCACAAATTAGCTGGTCTGAACATAGAAGAAGCATTGTTTTAGAGAAAAGCATTCTGCCTTGGTTTACAGCCTTTCTCATCTGGCGTGACATTGTTTATACAGTTTTATTGTAGTAATAAAGTTTTACTTTCAGTGATTAGTCATCAGATGGGGTCAAAGTTCATCTGCTGTGGGTGTGCTGCTGTCCATGTTTATATTCATTTGCAAACATTGTTTATACTGCTACAAAGGCAATGTTATTATTTTGATACATAGATATTTACATTAGATGTCGCCTACGCTGTTGGTGTCTTTTGGAAGGAATGCGTCAATAGAGCCACCATTTTAGTACAAAGTAGCGTTCCTTTGAGATGAATGTCGGACTAAGGTGCAGTGGAGGACTGACCATCCAGAGCCAGAGATATATACTCATATATACCTATATGTTCGGTAGTTTTCCCGGTGGTCAGTATGCAAATATTTATTTAAATTATGAAAATTATAATTTTACATTCACTTTTCTACTTTGCTGGCAAAGAGCATGTGTTTGTGTGCATGGAAACGTATTATCCTCCCTCCCTGTTAAATTTGATATAATCCGAGTCCTAACCCCCACCACCCCACCACCCCCCCCCCCCATCCCCCCCCCCCCCCCAAACCGCCCCCCCCCCCCCCCCCCCCCCCCCCCCCCCCCCTCCTGCTTTCACTTCTTATTCTAATGGAGGGAGCGATTCGTTTGTGAATGAATTCCCGTCATGAACGGCTTGGTCTCTTAGCCTACAAGAATACAAGTTTCTGGCACTACAGCATCTTGTTGTCATATTTGATTTACATTGTTTGTTGATTTGGTGATTTTATTTAACCAAACTAGCATAAGCCTAGTATTGAGTGCGAGTTGGTGCCACTTTCCTTATGATCAGTGCACTATGTGACTGTATTTTAATCAATAATGTTACATGTTGAGCATAAAAGTTTTTAACATACAAAAACATAACTGAAATCTTACCTATAAATGTTCTCCCTTTGTGATTTGTTTTCTTTGTTTGCTTTTTACTACACCCGTACACAGCGCTAAAGTCCAGCATCTTCAGATTGGCTTTAGTCTTGACTAGTGCTGTTGAATGACATTTGTTCTGGGAGCACTGTACAAATGTGGCGGCACAATTGACGCATGCTTAGGTTCTGTATGCGATATCTAGGGTATATATCTATGATTTTGATAGGCTTGACAATACAGATTTAGTTATATTGTATATTTATCAAAGATAGTTTTGAAATTTATTACTTGTTCTTTCAGATATTGTCTTTTTTAAATACACCATTTTCTGGGGAAAGAGGAAATATATACACTCTCAGAAAAAAAGGTACAAAGTTGTACCAATGAAGGTACAAACCCTTGTCACTGGGGCAGTACCTTTTCATGGAACAGAATTGTACCTTAAAATAAAGGAACAAATTTGTACCATTGCAGTTTGTACCTTTCATGACATTATTTGTACCCTGAACAACAAAAATGTACCTTTGGCTTTTGTAACCTGCTGGTACAATATAGTACCTTCATCACAGGTACAAATCTGATCCTTAAAGGTACCACCACAGTGACGAAGCACTGTGTACCTTAACTGTGTCAAATGTGTTCCTTTAAGAACTATTAAAAGCCATTGTTCTGCTGAACCTGAAAGGCATCAATTTATTAATATAAAATATCAAATACATTTTTAAATTATAAAAACATTTTTTCATTAATAATTTAGATAAAAAAAATTGCTTTAACTCAGAAAATCAATATGCTGTAAAACATTTAATACATTTCACAAAAACATTACAGCATATGCAATACACGTTTTCATGTACAAACTTGACACTTTTCATAGCATACCCTTGTAATCACTTAGGTTCATATAATTTACTTTAAAGTGGAAATCAAATTCTGCTAATACATTGTAATGATATATGCACAATACAAATGGTTTGTAGGACTGTGACTAAGTATATCTGGTTCCAACATACAAAAGGTCATCAACCATATAAAGGTCAAGTGTTTGGTAGTCCAGTTCCTCTCCTGGCACCATACAAAACCAATCTTTATCATATGAAACATGAAATGCATGAAAATGACTATCAAAACACTGTGGCAGCAACAGTTTCCCACACAGTATCCATGAAGTATCTACATTTAAAACATACTTCACTTGAAAAAATAAATGGAACTTCTTCAGTGTGCACAACATCAATAACAAACACATCTTTAATTGCATATTTTCATTGTTTACACAAACTTCTTTTACACAGCTAAGTTTTTTATCAGCAAAATCAATAGCTTGACATTTTAGGTGACCCTTAAGTGCGTTTTGAAGCTCCCTTGGTAAAGATGTGAATGGGGTGCTCACACTCATTCCGGTAACTTTCTCATTATCACCCAACAAGCTACCAGATGAAAACTCCCAACACTGTTTGTACTGATGTATTTTGCTTAAAGAAGAAGTGTATGTTAATGAAGTTTCTACAGGTGCTTGATACATTCTTAAAGTATTGATGTTTGCTTTCAAAACACATACACCAAAGAGGACCATAAGATGAAATAAGTCTAGCATAATGTATTAGATAATGACACTTTGGTGTGATGTCAAAGTCATTTAATTCTTGCAAAAACTCTTCCACTATCATGTTAAGTATTGGAAGGCTCTCTCTTTTTACTGTAGGTGTCATAACAATCTCTGTCATTTCTCGACACAGAAAATACAAATATTCCAGTATTTGGAACTACATGGAATGTGGTGTGCAATAGCAAAAAGGTAAAAACCTAAATAAGCACCATTTTTTTAAAACTGAACCTGAAATGCTAGAATTCTGCAAAATTTTCTCAGACAGCTGGGATGGCTTGCTCAGGAATTTTGTTTTAGATGGTGGCAAAGCAAGGAATCATAGTTTTCTTTAAAGAATTTAAAAAGAAACTTGACAACTTCCAAGAGTTCTTGCTGAACAGATGGTGGGAGGACATTTTTTTTCTCTGCAATTTAAATCAAAAGAAACTAGATTCACCCTGAAATTTGTCAAAAGATCATTTATATCCAGTACAGCATCTTCAGGAGTATCCTCTGCAGTGTCAGAGTTCACTTCATTGTCACTATAATCAATGTTGGCTTCATTGTCACTAATGTCAGTTACATCCTTTTCAGTGACATGGTTTTTATTCGGCCAAATGTGAGTTTTGTGCTTTTTGTACACATGACGCCGAAAAGACTCATATTTGAATTGATAACTGTCAACATTTCTAAGTCCACAACAGAAGGAAAAGTTATGCTCATGACCATGAATCAGTCCTGTATGTTTGATTAATTTTACAATAGTAAAATGTCGGTGTGAACACTTCGGACATGCATAGGGTCATGGCATCTTCACAGTCTATGATACTAGAATAATAATCCTGACAACAGCAGTTGGCAATGGCTAATCACCTGGTGCGGATATCTTTAACATGTGCCTTTGATGAAAGAGCAAAATATTCCTGCTGTGCATGGAATATGCAAGGCTGAACACAAAATACGAACAAAAAGCAGAGAGAACACCATCCTCCACTTCAACTGCTCGGCAGATCCCTCCATTTTCATAGTGCTGAAGATTTTATCACTGAAGACCCGTTTCCAGTCA
This sequence comes from Danio kyathit, assembly GCA_903798195.1. Classification (NCBI taxonomy): domain Eukaryota; kingdom Metazoa; phylum Chordata; class Actinopteri; order Cypriniformes; family Danionidae; genus Danio; species Danio kyathit. The sequence continues at coordinate 42,300,384 of LR812531.1, read as the reverse complement.
GATCCTCCCAAAATCTCCACCGTGGGGTAGGGTGTGGCTGGTGCTTCCTGGACAAAATGTAAAATTAGTATTAGAAGTTAGGCATTAATTAAAATCATGCTCCCAATGACTTGTTACAACTACACAAAAGACTTAAAATCAACATCAATACATTGTTACTAAAAATTCTATGGATGGAATTTTGGTAGTGTGAAAGCAGTAGGAAATGGTGTTGGGGCCCTTTGTTCCCTGCTGTTTAGACAAAGAGATTATGCTGAATTGAGATGAAACATTTAAAAATCTGTTTACTTTGTAAACATGATAAATATTAATAATGTGACAAAATTGGTCAGTATAATTATGACACAGATTTTTAAATAAGCATGTTTCTAGTACGAATTAGCGTGTTTCTTGCTAGGCAGTTAATAGGGTGTTCTGAGTGGTTGCTAGGAAGTTGCTAAGGTGTTGCTATGGTGTTTTGAGTGGTTGCTAGGAAGTTGCTAAGGTGTTGATATGGTGTCTTGACTGGTTGTTAAAGCATTGCTAGGCGGTTGCTAAGATGAGTGTTCGGAGTAACAAACCAAACTGAGCAACCACTTAGAACACCCTAGCAACAAATCAGAAAAACCTAGCAACATCTTAACAACTACCTGGAACACTTTAGCAACCACTCAGAACACCCTAGCAACCACATAAAACACCCTAGCAACGTCTTAGAAAGTATTCAGAACACCCTAGTAACAACTTAGCAACCACCTAGCAACAAATCAGAAAAACCTAGCAACCACCTAGCAACATCTTAACAACCACCTGGAACACTTTAGCAACAACTCAGAACATCTTAGCAACTACCTAGCAATGCTTTAACAACCAGTCAAAATACCCTAGCAAAGCCTTAACAACCATTAAGAACACCCTAGAAAGTACTTAGCAAGACCTTAGCAACCACTCAGAACCCCCTATTAACTGTATAGCAAGAAACATGCTAATCTGTACTAGAAACATGCCTATTTAAAAATCTGTGTCAAGATTATACTGACCAATTGTGTCACATTATTAATATGTATCATGTTAGTTTCAATTTGCTCAAACAAAATGTTTAAATATTATTCATAAAAACACTGCAATAATTTCAAGCAATTTCACACTGAAACCCAACAAACTACAAATACATTAAGCAGAGAGGGCTGCACAATTGAGGTCCAGTTAATTATAATACAAAAATTGTGTGCATATGAATAAATGCTGTAGTACTTGCCTTACATCTGTGGATGCAGCCAGACTTTCAGGCAGCTCTACAATTTGGTTCTCTTTCAGTTGCTTGATACATTTGACTTGCTTTTAAAAAGACTTCTTAAAGTTGGGCTATCATGTGATCCGTAAGACCAGCACTGACAGTTTCCCCATCCACCTCAAAATCTAAAAGACAAAGAAACATTAACGTTATGCAAGTTTCAGACAGGACGATTGTTTATAGTGCATGAGCAGATAATTTGATATTATTGTAAACGGAGTACGCTGGGCAGATTACAATGCAATGTTTGCATAAAGGTGCAGTGAAGGCAAGATGCTGGCTTTGCCCCGCACATAGGCTACTGTACACTGCACACAAGGTCTCACGTTACATTATTACCAATGGGAGAAAACGCGAGCAGTTTCACTGGATCCTTTGCGAGACACCGAAATTCCTGCACCTTTTTATGAACACAACGCCTCTAGGCGCTAAAATAAAAATTTAAATACACTGTGTGCAAATACACGAGTTCCAGAAGAATGCCTTTAACGTTACACTCGCGTGGCACATGATGAACAAATGGAAAAGTATTCAAATATTTTAACAGTACAAACCTACAGCACACGAAGCCGTAACGGTAAAGTTACACATAGTAAAGTCATGTTGAGGGTCTGTAAAACTTTATAACTTTAGCCTATATTTGGTTTGGTTAAATATAACGTTACATATGACTCACCTCTGAATTTCCTCTTCTCTTCGTCAGATGACTCTATAGTCCAGCCTCCATTAACTTTAAAAACAAGTCCTTCGGATGATAAAGAATGCAACGTTATGGTGATGTGATTACTCTGCTTCCCGGTATCCGTTCAGATGGTCAATTCCGCTGCCGTCTGTGGCGATCCCTTTATAGGCGTCCGATAAACCACCCAAATCAAAGTTTTGTAATAAAGAGGCGAAAAGTCGATTCGGGTTGTCGTCTGCTTTCCGTTTTTAACCTCTGTGGTGAGTCAAATAAAGCACCAATTCCAAAAATTGTAGCAATAAAGAGGTAAAAAGTAGACTTAAGATGTTGTCTCCTTCCCGACTTCCCGCTCAAACGGCTGCAAGGCTGCAGCAACTTTACCTAATCAATGTATTGTTGCTGTGCCATTACACGGCGACCAATCATTTATAAATTAAAAAAGTTCGGCGGGAATTATGTATGCCAGCTCACGCGCTCAATGGAAAACAAAGGCCAAAATGTGCCGGTATTAAACATTTTAAATAAAAAAACATTTTCATTACATTATTATTAAAAACGGCATTAATGAATATAATTCACAACAACTGTAGTTGTTTTTGCCAGAGCTTAATTAGAAGTTATTATTTACTGTTAAAAAGTAGTCTTTATTTATGTGAAGTATATGAGTTTTGATCTGAAAATTTTCATAAAATCACTTTCCTGTCATATTTATAATAGAGATTGTATTTTAGGCAGTTTTGTGACTAAAATGAAGAAAAATGAATGAATGAATTGTATTTTATTAAATGTAATGAAGAGGGAGTTGTCCAACACTTTTGTACCTTTGACAGGAGAACAATTTTGTACCTTCATTTTAGTTGTACCATAAAAGGCACCGAACAGTATCATGCAAGCTCTTTCCTGTACCATATATGGTACAATTTTTACAGGGGTACAAAACTGTTCCTTAAGGTACATTATTTGTACCACCATGTACCTTTTTTTCTGAGAGTGTATAATAATATAGCATACAAAAATAAGACTGCTTCTCGTACTACAGGAATAACAACGACAAATTTCGTACAGGAATAACAGCGAAATCTGTGCATTAGAATAATCCTTTTATTTACTTTCCTTGGCGATGACGTAGTGATGGCGTAATGATGACGTATTTATTTTTAGCTGTGTAAGGCTTAAATAAAAATGGTGTTTTCGAATGAAGATAAGAGTTTGATCAAAGGTTTACGAGAACTGAAAGGCTACAGTGCTTCACGTTTTCTTTGTACATTTCCAATTAAAAACTGGACAAAAGGTGGATTGGATTGCTTGTTGGCGAAAATTGATCGCACTTGTTCTGTTTGTTGTGTGGCGTGGAGTGCCCGTACCCATACCAGTACTGAGGGAAGAAGACGCACCATGCACCTATTGCACTGTCCAAGAGATTGCACGGGAGTCTGGCAATGAATGATTCTGATATGTAAACGTTGCTTTATTTCTGTGCGTGCTAATGTAGTTTGCAAAAGTGAAGAGTTCTTTCAATATTAGGGTTATCATTGTTTAACAAGGTAATGCGGTGATATAAATTAGGTGAGGTGGAAAACGTATGCATATCATGCAATTTCATCTATTTGCCATACAATTACTAAATATAAAGTTAAAGGTATTTTAACAAAATTCTCACAGAATTAATTTTGCTTGGATTTTTTGAGACGGTGTATAGATAGATAGATATTCATATATTACATACAAAATATATAGACTAATTATTTTTATTATTATATTTTATATTCTATACTTAAATTAATTGTTATATTTTATAGCCATTTTTGTTTTTTTATATTATATATAAAAAAATATAATATTGTTAAGTACACTGTAAAACCCAAAAGTCTCCTCTATCAAATGAAATGAGTGTAGTTAACTCAATATTTACTGTAAGTTAATTCTACTCATTTGAAAAGAGTTTTGAACTCCGTGTTGAAGGTAATGAGTTAATTAAATACCACATTACTTCAGCTTAAATGGAGTGAGTTCACAGTAATCATATAATTAGTTTTTTAACTCAAATGGTTTGTTGCAATCGGTTTCCTCAAACGGTTTGAGTTGCCTTAACTTATTGGGTTTTACAGTACTCAGTTGGTTTAAGTTCTCTTCATTTATCGGGTTTTACAGTGCTCAAATTGCTTTGTTTACTCAAATAGATTAAGTTCACAGCACTCATTAGGATTAGTTTTTGAACTTAAATGGTTTTTTTGCAATCGGTTTCCTCAAATGGTTTGAGTTATCTTAACTTTTTGGGTTTTACAGTGCATATTATAGTATAGTATATAATATAAATATATGTATTGTTTCTAAATACTTTAAATAAATATTTGAAATTTTTTCTGATAAATTTGTGGCAATAAATGTGACATAGGTAAGCTTTGGGCTCATTAGATTTGTGTAGAATTGGCGTATTTGATTGTCTAGGCTGGGTTTATGTGAGTGTAGTTTACGCTTAAATGTTGCACATTCAATAAAGGCTCTCTTTTGGTGGCCCTTATACTGATGGACCCCTCCTGCTTCTCTCTTCTTACGGCAGCCCCGGGGAACGACGACACAGTCACGTTTCGCCGTGAGCGTAGTACGTTTCGTCGGCAAGCGGTGCGTCGACGGCACAACGCAGGAAGCAACTCTACACCGCCTGCTTCTCTCATCGGATCCCCGCTCAGGTACGACTCGCCCGGGAGCGAATAGCAGCTTTGACTCTTCATGGTTCTCATCGACACATCCTTCCTTCCTTTACTTGCACACTTTTAACCGTCATTCACACGATGTTCTGGGGCATCGCATGATGTTTATTCATGCTCACTACCCTCTTCTTTCTAATGTATGAATCTTTTTTACTCATCCTTTTCTGCTGGTTCAGGAATCCTGCATTCTTGCATGCTGTTTGTGTCTTATATTGTTCTTGCATGCATTTCCCCCATATTTATTTTTGTTTTAATTTTTCCCCACGTCTACTTTCAATTATTTTATCCTGTTCTGATGAACTGTCACACACTTACGCATGCTGCTTCTGGAGGCTCTTCTACTGTATCCTGGAGAGTTACAGTCACCGTGTCCTTCTCTCACACATGCTAAATCTGTCCATAACCCCCCAGACACAGCTATCCTTGCCATCACAGACGGAGAGAGAGTCAGTCTGAGTGCTTTTGTCTCATCGTCAGGCCTGAGGCTCATCTGTCTCTCTTGAAGGATCACGATGCTTTTTCAGTTAACTAACTTTCGGTTTCGGCAGTCTAGTGCTCAGAAACCACTCACAGGCTTTGTACACACAGTCTGCAAAAAAAAAATCCAATTTATTTGGCATATCAAACTTAATTTGTGTTTAGAGCAAAAAGCGTGTTGTTTTTAGATTGTTACCCACTTCCGTACACTACTGTTTCAAAGGGTTTTGTTAAATGATAAATGTATCTATCAAATACAAAACCAAAAGTGCTTTATACTTTCGAAAAGAAAAATGATTTCAGATGGTACTGTTTAGAACTTTCTGTCTATAAAAAGAATCTAGAAAAAATTAGTACACTAAAATATATCTGTTAATTTTGTTTTTTCCATCTATTTACAGTTGTGAATTTCATAATGAGTCCTTGTTCTCTGCTCTGTCTATTTTTGATGTTGAAAATTCAACTCTACAGTTTAACAAAGTAACTTTATTGACATTTTAGTAGCTTGAAATAATATAATGTATAAGAAATAATATATAGAGGAATAAGTCTGTAAAATAACAGAAAATGTACTGGCAGCAAGGTTTTTGCAGCATAAAATACAACACCGACCCAAACAATACATCACTTTAAACTATTAAAAATGTTCATAAAAGTCACTTTTTAAAAACTTTTTGGAAGGTTAAAAGTTGTCAGAAGAAAGATCAAGGTCCCATAATGCAATTCAAAAGCATAAATAAATATAAAAAAAAACATGAATCACAAAATACAGAAAAACGTTAATTTACTGATATTTTTTACAGTGTAGCATACTTTTTTAAAATGATTAAAAATAATGTTTATTGAGCACAGGACAAGTTTTGCCATTAGAAGAGTAAATTACAAACTTAAAGCCTTTGTTTTATGTTGTCATAATGTTTCACATTATTACCATTTACTATATTTTATATGAAGTAAATGCCCTGGTGAGCATTGGAATAATCATTCAGAACAAATATTTTAAATAAAAGAAAAATCGAGAATTTTCAATCTCAACAAATGAAAACATTTGTTATTCTGACCAATTATTATTATTTATTCTGGAAAAGTTATAGTCAGGAAAATTACAATATTTTCATTTGAAATTTGAAGAAATGTTAGACCTTTTACTCAAACCCATACCGAAATAATCCAGTCAATCCCATATATATATATATATATATATATATATATATATATATATTTTTTTTTTCAGGAGTTCAGGATGTATAAAAAATTACTGTACATTGTACACTGTATAAAAAAAGCAACTAGTTGACTTTAAATAAGTGCCTTAAAATGATTAAGTAAATTAACTATGTGCATAATTATAAAAATTAAGTGAACTTAACTGTTCTAAGTTAAAATGAAAATACTTGTCATAAGTAAATCATGGTTGATCCGTAATTCGTACGGATCACAACCCACGGTTCAGAACACAGGTAGCCCTCAGGGTGGATTAATACATTTTTTTACTCTTAGATCAATCCTAAATTTGTAACAATCGCAGAGAGATCGCCTCTCGTGTCATTTAAATCACATCTATGAAAGCATTTAGGCTTTCCTGTAAAATATAATGATGACTGAAGAAGTTGTGGAAAGTTATTAAGTATGTGGTGAGTTTCTTAGGGTAAAGGTGTTTTCTATCACTACTTGTTTAACCTGCGTCAATGCATTCAGTGTAAGCTGAATGATTAATCATTAAAAGATCGGGATCTCAACACCCACACAACATAAATTACAAATAATGGTGGTTTGCATGTTTATTAATCCTTCGAATAGCTGCAAAAAACGAAAAAATCAAGAAAGATCGAGTCTTTTGAGTTAGTTATGAAGTTACAAACGGTCAAATAACACAGAAGTACTGAGATGACAGTTTATAGTTTAGATAAAACCACTGATGTTTATAGTAAAGATTGAAATCACCGTCATGTTCTCAAAAATGAAAGTTGTAGGCAGCAATTACATTATTTAACCAAAAGGTGGCCATCTAAAATATGAGAGTAAAAATAAATATGGGTTGTACATATTATAATGTTAGATTTCTACATTTAGTGTTATCAGCAACAGCAGTAGTAACAGTGAATTTTTTACAGTACTAAATATTTTACCATTTATTTTTATTCAGCTGATTATTTCTTCATTTTATTTTTAATAAAATTACAGGTTCTTAGTTCTGTTTGTAAAAACCAAAAGTGTCTTGCAGTACTGTTTTTGTAATAAATGGAAAGCAAATTACATTTGTCTCCTCCCCTTTTTGGCTGATTCGAAAAATGGTCTGATCCGAACTAAAAAGCCATAATGTGATCCGAACCCTGAGATTTGTGATCCGTTACACGACTAGTAAAAAGCGATTGGTTACTTAAACTGGGTAAACCTGTTGCCTTAAAAGTTCCAAGTTACAAAATCAACTTGTCGCTTTTAAGTTGACTTAATTTTTATTTTTCTGCACATAGTTCATTTACTTAATCATTTTAAAGCAACGAGGGGTTTACTCACATTTTTTAAGAAAAAAGTCAACTAATTATTTTAAAGCAATGGGATTACTCACTGTAAAGTCATCTAATCACTTTACAGTGTAGTCTTGCTGTATCTGAAAACCCTCATGTATCGCCACAAGCATTAGATGGTAAATGAACAAACAACGGTGCTCTTCAGACACACATGCCTCCAGTGCTTGTGATTCACTGATGAGTTCAGCACTTTTGGTATTTTCCGTCATCTCTTTCCAGAATGACATTCACCAACTCCCTTAGGTCATTGGTTTTGCTGATGCGTATGTCATTACTGTCCCAGCCAATGTAAGAATGTGCAAATAGACATATTTTTAAAGATCAACATGCCAAGTGGTTAATCCATCTACTAATCAACAACAAATGGATCTGATTTTGTCACTTGTAAAATATAGATCAGAATTGGGTTTTTTGTGCAGTCTGAACAAAGCCAAAAACTTCCCCTCACTTTCTATTTCTACTTTGACATGTTCTGTTTAAACACACACACACGCACACCTCAAAATCTCTTCTGCTTTTTCAGGCGGTGGAATTGTAATACTCATCCTCTCCTCTTCCCGTTCAGCAGTCTTCTCATTTTACACTTCCTGTCAGCTCTCATAACACCTCCAGAAGCGCCGTTCTCCGTCTATCACAACCATCTGCCTGTTTTTCACTCTAAAGTTTGACCTTGCACTTCCTTCCAGCATCTTGTTCTGTTTTCGTCTACCTTATCTTTTGTGTACACAAACACACTCATTTACTCTCACTCTAGGGATGGACACACATTTATAAATATTAAAATGACCTTCCAGACTATTTTACTAATCAAAATCCAGTGACAACTTTGTTTCATTTTGGGAAGGTGATTCAAAATTATTGTAAATAAATGTTATAATGCAGTCATTGTTATTTTGGTATGATTAATGTACTATGGTAGTATTTGTTATTAATTTGGACACATACTGTTAATTTGAAGCTTATAATGCAATCGTATTTTAGTGTTCTTTACACAGAATAATTTAAACACGATCTGCATTTATTAATAGTTGAAGGTATATACCAGAGATGCCCAAACTGGGGTCCGTGTGTCACGGTAATTTTTGATTTGGCCCACCATGCCATATGAGAATGGTTTAGACAGGGTGTTTGTGGGGTCTTAAAAAGTATTAAAAGTTGATAAATCAATTATAAGATAATTAAGGCTCTTAAAAGGTATTAAAAAGTCTTAATTGTGTTTTTACGAGGTCTTAGTTTTTGTTTAAGCGTTGTCCAAAGTTTTTGACTCTAAAAAAGCACAAATATATTTATTTACCTTCTAATATTAACAATGGCGTGCTCGATCCACGTGATTGGTTCGGGCCGGGGCGCATCTGGCCAAGCTCCACTGTCTGCATGATGTCACATAATTTGCGACAATCGCAGGAAGGTGATGTGACGCTCTCCACACGTAGCGAAACCATAGAGCGAAACAGACGACAAAATGGGAAAATGTAGGTTTGTTTACTTCTGGTTGTAGAAAGCCAGTTTAAACAGTGTCTGAAGCCTGTCAATGAAAACAACCGTGTAATTTATTCTTTCAAGTTTTGTTTCTTCCGAGCTTATCTGAGTTCTGTTGCATGGTTGTGCTCCATTGATTTATTTAACTACAACTGTTTATTAACAACTGTTTATTCAGTTAAAGGTGATACTGATTAGAACTTGAAGTGGCGACGAGGTCTATTCTTAGAAGATCTTTAAAAAGTCTTAAAAAGGTATTAAAATTACCTTTAGGATTCCTGCATATTATACCCTGATAGAGAATGTCATTTCAAATTTAATGTAACCTTATATTTGTTTGTTTTATTGTTAAGCTACAAAAAAAGCTATCTGAAATGAAATGTTTCAATGTAAATTAATCAGATTTAGTTTAAAATGTACATATGACGGATAGAGGAAAATGCAGAGACTTTGGTGAGCGAATCAAGGCAAAGGCAGATTCTGCTTGACTAGTGTATTCAGCATTGAACTCCACTGTGTTTTAAATCTGATTGTTTATATTTTTATTGCAATAAGTTCTAATTAAAAAAGTTAAACTGCATTAGTTAATACTGTTCAAAGTAATGTTTTCTATTTATTTTTTTATATTATAAAGAGGAATTTGGAAAATACCCATGCAACTTTATTTATTTATTTAATTTTAACGTTAAATAGTTTGTTATCTATCTTTGGTCCACAGTTATCAATGATATTTGGTTTTTGGCCTTTCATACGAAAAAGTTTGGGCACCACTGGTATATACTATGAAGTACTTGAAGTAGAACATTTGTTTTTATAAACTACTGATGCAAGTGCAAGCATTATTTCTTTATTTGTTACACTATTGAATTATAGTATAGTATTGAATTTCAATATGATCTGGATTTATTAATAGTTGAATATATGAGTAGAACATTTCTACTGATAACTTTTCATCTAATTGCAAAATGCCATTTAGAGCAAGCATTTTTTCTTTATTTGTTACACTATTATTCTTATAGTAAAAGAATAATACTATAACACTACTATATTATAGTATTCAGATTACTCAGGCTGTACGCTATTATACTATTCAATTTAAATATGATTTGGATTTATTAATAGTTGAAGGTATGAGTAGAACATTTATTTTATAAACTACTGATAACTTTTCATCTAATTGCAAAATGCCATTTAGAGCGAGCATTATTATTCTTTGTCTGAATAATTTCAGTAAGGCAACGATTGTATTTAAAATTTTAGTGCTACTTTTCTACTTTTATATTCTCTTACTAATTGAAATAAAGCTGAAATAAAATAAATCACAAATATTAATTCTCAAACTAAATCAATTGACAAACTAAAAAAACTTATTGTAAAAAACTTAAACTAAGTGAAGTTTATTTAGAAACTAATTTCGAGAGGATCACATGCTTGTGGTTGACCACAGCTGGTTCCACATTAGCCATCACATGATTTACCAATCAGGAACCCAAACCCACAACAAATAACCAGTGCTGCATCCCAATTCGCATAACAGAAGAGTATGCAAGCTTTGGGACATACTACTTCCTTGTTAAACAGATCGTTGTGTTGCTTAGTTAAGAGCCCTGTCAATCATCCACATTTCTGTCATATTTAATTTCCTACCTTATTGGAGAAGCAGCAGCAGGATCATCTCCCATTCAAGAGTCTTTCATGCATAGAAATTTCCTCAGGTCTTTGCATAATTCTGCATTTAGACGGTAATGTCCAAACATGTCTTTATATAAGTTCAGTATTGTTGTTGTAGATGAAATTTAACACAGACAACACCATTTAAATATTCTCCAGTGGGCTAGATATTAACTAACAGTCATTACTGAAGCCTCTCTGCTTGACGGTTGGTCTCGCGCGTCCATCGTGTTTGTAGTTTGTTTACACTTTTCACCCGCGTTTTGTAGTTCTAATCGAATTCACGTCCAACGCGCAGTGTACTCTGGGCAATATCAGCGGTTAGACTATGGACGCTTCTACACTTAAAATTTTGACCGGAAATAGTAAATCATCCGGGAAATTTTGGCATACTCTTTTCAACATACTACGATTTGGGACTCTGTTCTGCTCTGTTAGGTTCTGTTTTTACATACTATTTAGGACGGATAGTATGCGGATTGGGACGCAGCACAGATTTTCTCACCTCAGCCATCTTTGTTTTAAAGAATCTCCCATCCACCCCTACTCCTCCCCCTCTTTCCTAGATTAATCCAGGATAGGGTGGCATGGTGGCTCAGTGGTTAGCACTGTTGCCTCACAGCTAGAATGTCGCTGGTTCGAGTTCCGCCTTGGCCAGTGGGAGTTTACTTGTTTTCCCCATGCTCGCGTGGGTTTCCCCTGTTTTACTCCCCTGTTCAAATGCGGTATAAGTTAATTGAATAAACCAAATTGGCTTCATATATGAGCATTTAGTATTAAGCTTTCAATGCACAAACTAATAATCAAAGAACAGGCTGAAAGAATGAATTCAGGGGAGCTCTCGAGACCTACCTGAGCTCAGACTCCCCTCTTTCCCAATGAAACAGGAGGGAGCCCTGACCTCGAGAATCTTCAGAGCTGAGGGCTCTCTCCCATTACAGCATGCTAAACATGCTTTATTTATTATCAATCATCAGCTAAGTGTGAACTCTTGAAATGACAAATATGTATATTTTTTTTACTTATTGAAAATTTTAATTTAATAATCTTATTTCAAAATAATAAATAGTATAATCATGTATAAATAATATTAAAATAACAACGATTGCGTCTCAAGCTTCACATTACTATTTTACTAATATTAGTTATAGTTTTAGCTTTGTTTTAATGTTTACTTGTAACTTCTTTTTAGCTATAGCTTCACATTTGTTTTAAAATTTAGTCATTTAGTTAATAAAACTGTATGTAATGTGCAGAAAGAACATGAAGATGTCACTGTGATTTTGTTCTCACTACTTGTTTCTGTGTAAAATCCTAAGGTAGACAAAAAAATCCCCATCCCTATATGGGCTACTCATTTGGAATCATGCATTTTTCTGCTCGTCCAGTCTACAGGAGGCTCTGAGTCAGGTCTCTCAAGCTTCAGGGTCACAGGTCAGAGGTCAGCCGTCCCGCACGTCGTCTCAAGTGACTGTGTTGAGCACTAGCGCCTCCCTGCTGGTCAGGAATGGAAGTGCGCAGCTGGAAGGCTGTCCGGATAAAGCGTCCACTGTTGGCGTCGCCAGCCTGCAGGATGAGTTCGGTAGGCACCATAAAACCCTGCCTGCTGCCTGTCTGTCACTTCATCCAGTCATCCGTCACACCTGCCCGTGTTTATTTGCATGCTGTTATTCTCACACTTGCATGCTGTCCAACACGCCAAGTATCTGCACGCTTCGCATCACATCTGTTTCTTATCACATCCATTTGCACGCTATTTTTCTGGAATCAATAGTCAGTCAATTGTGCATTTGTAGATTTCAGCAGGGCGTATTGGTTGTGGGAGTTTATTTATTTAACTTCAGATCAATTTATTGATTTGTTTTGTTTTCTGCATGTCTGTGCTATTTTATTTTCATTAATATTAAGATGTTAGTGATTATGCACTCTGTGGTAGCATGTTTGTGTGGCGGGGTCTTTTGTTTTTTTTTGGTCAGAGTAGCATTTTCTTGGTCATCTAGAGGTTATTGATGAAGCACTCAATGCTGTGGTTAAGCTTGTTTCCGGTCAGGGATCATGCTTGCTTATTTCTCCCCAGGATCAATAGTGTGTGTGTCAGGGTCAGAAATTTGCCTCCAGGAAAATTGACTTCCAGGGATATTTTTTACCTTCATAAGAACAGTTTTTACAGTTACTCTTTTCATTTTATCAGTGTATTCTTGTACGTCAAGTACTTACATTTAACTGATACTTTAGTATACTCACAACAATAGCAACAAACTGCTTAAAATATTATCTAAACTATATTTTCAAAAAATAACTCATTATAGGAAAGGGTTGCAGTGTTATGAAGAAATATACAGTTGAAGTCAGAATTATATATATTTTTTGCATATATTGCCAACTTCTGTTTAACAAAGATAATTGTTTCAACACATTTCTAAACATAATAGTTTTAATAACTAATTTTTAATAACTGATTTTTTTTCATCTTTGCCATGATGACAGTACATAATATTTTACTAGATATTTTTCAAAATACTAGTATTCGACTTAAAGTGCGATTTAAAGGCTTAACTAGGTTAAGTAGGCAAGTTAGGGTAATTAGGCAAGTCATTGTATCCGCTTTTTAAGTGTGATGTCACGCGAAGCGGCTTTCGGTTCCAAGCGCTTTATCAAACTGTAGGGGGAGACTCATCAAATAGTAATAATAAACGTTTACAAAACGATGTAATATTTTCGAAAATCACAGTCGCAATATATATGTCCATACCTAATATCCGATGGCCAGAAAGTTATTCATTTTTATAAATTGTTAAAAATATGGTATTTGTGATGCAACAAGTCCAGAGACTGTGTACATTATGATTTCATATAAAATTCACTTTAATGTGTGATATGACTAAAAAGTGATCATAAATGATTATTTTCTCAATTTAAATGAGTAGCGGCTTAAGTGGATAACAGTGGTTTGTTCTCTAGACAATCGAAAAAAATGTTGCTTAAGGGGACTAATAATATTGACCTTAAAATACTTTTAAAAAATATTTAAAAAACTGCTTTTATTCTAGCCAAAATAAAACAAACAAAACTTTCTCCAGAAGAAAAAATATTATTGGAAATACTGTAAGAAATTCCTTGCTCTATTAAACACCATTTGGGAAATATTTGAAAAAGAAAAAACATTCACAGGAGGGCTAATAATTCTGACTTCAACTGTATTATTGTCAATTATTGCTCTTGATGTACTGTAGTAATAAGGATTATTATTGTTTATTAATAACATAAATATGGCATGCCATAATCTAACAAAACTTATATATCAACAAGTTATACTTTGGGGAAAAAAAAGTAAAAAGTGATTGCAAATCGATGTTTTATCATTTATTTCAACATTTATTTTCATTTGTTTTAACCTCTTAAGGCCCAAGCTGTTTTTTTTTTTTTTACATGCATTTTTTATTTCTCTTTGCTATTTCGGCTTATTGGAACCTAATTAGAATAAAACCTAAGTATCATCTTTTGATATGATGTACTTTTAGGGAAAAATTTTGTCCATATATGTGGACTCGTGGGCCGAATTTCCATAAAACACAGTCATCTTTGTGTAATAGAATGAAAAACTCTTTATTTCTGCCTTAAACACAGCAGTTTTTTTCCTGACTGTTTTTTAATGCATTAATAACACATACAGATATTTTTTGAACATGTTTTTACTATCAGTAAAAACTAAAAAATTTTGCCCGTTTTGGACAGTTAAAATACTGTTTGGGACATTTCATATGCTGCAAAACAGTTTGCAGGATGACACTATGTCTGTAACAAAATATAAAACATAAGACATAAGAGCTAAAATGTGCTGTCCACGTATGTGGCCACTAAGCCGTAGGAGGTTAAATTTGTGGGTAATTTTTTGTCTTTTTGGTGACATTTTTGCCACATCTCCTGTCTAATTTTACACACTGACATCTATATTTCTATAAAAATTCTTTTTTTTGAGTAGACAAACATAACAAATTTACAGTATTGTTTTCGAATCCGCTTTAATCCCGCTCATAGTAAATAAATCACATTTGTTGAGGAATGATATTTTAGGATTTGTTTATACCTGAAGATGTTTTGTAAACTCATGTTCATGTGCATATACTGTATTTTGTACCTGTATTATTTTCTTTTCACATAAGAAACTATTTTGATGGCCTAAGTTTTTATATCAGTTTTAAAAAATAGAAATAATAATAACAATAATGTTTGTATTCCAGATTGCTGTTAACATAAAAACAACAATTAATTAAACTGTCAAGAGTTAATTCTTGTTAATTTCCTCTAGAATTCTCAAAATCATATGAATAATTTACTATGTTATATTATGTAATATTTTCAGTGGTGGCCAATTGAAATGTCTTTACATGGGACATTGAACAGTGAACGCTATCTATGATTTGACTTAATATGAATAAATTCATAAAGAATGGATTAAATGAATCAAAGCACTGATTTGATCAAATAAATGGTTGGCACAGGATACATTTTGAGTTATTTCCCCTAGAGCATCTTACCAATGTATTGCACATACAAAAAAGAACAGTTTTTCAAAGTTTGCGCTCCATATTTGGATTATTTGGAGCCTAGTCTTTTCCCTATTCATATGGAAAGGAATATTGTAACTGTATGACTATCTTTAAAAATAGCTTTGGTGGAAATAGGAGAATAACTAGGAGAATAATATGCAAATAAAAATGTTTTTGAAGGGCAAAATAAGGCTTTTAGAGCTATTGTGCAACACATAATAAACAGAGGCAATCATCAAACATTACTCCAGTTTTTCTGATGATCTAGTTTTGTGGCATCGAGATTGCTGTGTTGAGGTGTTATTGTTCTGAAATCATTACTATTGAGCAGCACAGCAGCTATAAAGGCACCAGTGGTCCTGTCTGTGGTAAAGCTCTTTAGTGGTGCACTGTGTGATGTCTGTTATGTGACCTCCTGACCTCCACTGTGTTTGTGTGACCCAGGGAAACTGACCCCGCCTCTCTATGAGGTCGGAGGATGTGACATGTCCCTGGTGAACTTTGAACCTGCAACCAGACGAGCCTCCAACAACCTCTGGTAAGTTACAGCATTTGTAATGTGCACAACCACCCAGAATCTTTTGTTAAATCTCCTGGAAACTGACAGAGTCTCTGTGTCTCTCTGCAGGGAAACAGACTCTCACCTCTCCAGTTCTACCTCAGTTCGCTTTTACCCTCATGACCTGGTGAGTGTTACTGAACACACACACACACACTCACACACACACACACACACACACACACGTATCTAAACACAGATTTTTTTAAAAATACTCTTGAGTTGTACAAACATTTAATTTGAATGCATTTCTTTTTTATTTGAAAGGAAGATTTTGTATAAAAAGGATTTAGACACTGATGTCTTTTAAAGACCTTTATGAAAAATTTGGAATCCCAATGATGCATATTTTTTAAATACTTATAGATTTGCAGCTATATCAATGTCAAGCAAAACTACTCACTATGTAGACAAACTGAATTAGAGAAGATATATATTTATATATATATATATATATATATATATATATATATATATATATATATATATATATATATATATATATATATATATATATATTTATGAGAATCTTTTGACAAATTATATTTTATTGTTTTATAGCAAATTTATGAATGGCTCTAGAGAAATATCAGAATCCAAGAAAGATTCTTGGTGTACAGATTTGCAATATGACCTGACAGATTTAAAATGGAGCCAGATATGTGGTCAGAATTCCAGAAGTCCAGAATTTGTCAATTAGTAATAGATTTAAAATGATCCAATACAACTGGAAAATGCGTACTTATGTCAAACCTATAAATGAAACAAGTTTAACTCAAACATCCTAGATATACGTTTCAAATGCCAAAAATGTAAAGCAAGATTCTTTTTGAGGTGGTTAAGATTTTCTGCCAAAAAGTAATAACATTAATTTCCTTGATTATTTTAAAAACATTTCCAGTTACCCTTGCAATATGTGCTTTGGGTTAGTTCCTGTAAAGGCTGATTTATACTTCTATACTACTACTATGTCGAGCGCGTGCATATGGTCTGGCGCAGTTTTTGCGTGGGTGCAGACCCCTCGCCGTGGCTTACGCTGATGCACACCTCTCAAAAAATGTAACTACATGTCGCAACGATGCATATCGCAAGCTCTGTGATTGGTCGGCTTAGTTAACGGTGACGAGTGTGGGTGGGGCCGAGAACCGCAAGCCTGTTGGAGCGAGTGTTTATAAGTGTTGTGTCCTGTGAAGCAGCTCCACATGGAGACTTTTGTTTTGTATTTATCTTATGATTAAAGTTGTTGCACGTCCGCCGGTTCCAGCCTCTGAATAAGCGAGTTTGAGCTACTTGTGCATTAAGGTAGCATTTAGAAAAAACAAAACACCTGCGAAGAAACATGACACAGAGGAATATATAACCTACTGCCTGCTAGTGTTTCAGAAGTGTTATTGCAGAGCAACACAAACAGCACGCAGAAGTATAGGTCATTTCAATGTGGTGATGTCCTTGGCCCACGAATAGTTCCTGCTTGTTGTCAAACTATTTCATAACTGAAACAAAATGCAATGACAACTTTACGTTAAAACACCTGCCATAGGATTATTTAGCAATATTTGGACTTTTTTTTGGAAGCTATGGAAATTAAAAATGTAAAACAGGAAATACATTAGGACCATTGTTTTTGTTTACAACCCTCAAAATGGTCTATAAATGCACGGCTACAAGCAAAACTTGTGCCGTGGGTCACGGCAATCACTCGACGCAGAAGTATAAACCAGCCTCAAGTTTGTCATTACCAGGTTATCATATTAAATTGATTGGCGTGTCTTCTTATTGCAAGACGTTTGATAGCACTCTATTGAAAGAACATACCTGTAGAAAGTCTATCCATTGACCACTGGTTGAAAGATTTGCCACGTTACATTCAAAACCTTTTAGGGATTCATTCTTCTGTTGAACACAATAAGAAGATACTTTGAAAAATGCTGGTTGCTGGCACCCATTGGCTTTCATAGTATTTCTGTTTCTATGTAAGTCGATGAGTTATCCAGCATTGTTCAAAATATCTACTTTTGCGTTTAACAAATGAAAAACTCAAAGATTTAAAACCACACAATGGAGAATAATGAGGTAGTAAAAGTAAATAATGAGGTAATTTTTTATTTTTGGGTGAACTATCTCTAACTTACATTGTTATTAACATTTAATTAGCAATTTACAGAAGTTTTACACACACTTTCATTCCTTCATTTTCCTTCAGCTTAGTACCTTATTTATCAGGGGTCGCCACAGTGGAATGAACCGCCAACTATTCCGGCATATGTTTTATGCAGCAGATGCCCTTCCAGCCGCTACCCAGTACTGGGAAACACCCATACAAACTCGCATTCACACGCACACACTCATATACTATGGCCAATTTAGTTAAACCAATTCACCTATAGCGCATGTCTTTGGACTGTGGGGGAAACCGGAGCACCCGGAGGAAACCCATGCGAACACGAGGAGAACATGCAAACTCTACACAGAAATGCCAACTGGCCCAGCCGGGACTTAAACCAGCAACCTTGTTGCTGTGAGGCGACAGCACTAACCACTTAGCTACAGTGCCGCCCTAACACACACTTCACTTATGATAATAGTAACAAAGCTCAGAAGCTCATTGTGATGATCAGATACCAAATGTTTTTTGATGAAGTTTAGTACATCACAACAAAATGTAACAACATGCATTATGAAATTATGCAACACCAACGACGATGTTTGTTTGAGAAGCCGCACTGTTGGCATGCATGAGCTTAGTTTGTGTGTTTGCGTGTCTGTGTCTGTGTCTGTGTGTGTGTGTCTGTGTGTGTGTGTCTGTGTGTGTGTGTGTGTCTGTGTGTGTGTGTGTGTGTGTGTGTGTGTGTGTGTGCGTGCGTGCGTGCGTGCGTGCGTGCGTGCGTGCGTGCGTGCGTGCGTGCGTGCGTGCGTGCGTGCGTGCGTGCGTGCGTGCGTGCGTGCGTGCGTGCGTGCGTGCGTGCGTGCGTGCGTGCGTGCGTGCGTGCGTGCGTGCGTGCGTGCGTGTGTGTGTGTAAACTCACCCTGGCTTAGTTCTCGTTTCCTCAGATGCGTCTGAATCGGCTGCTGTCCATGGACCCAGAGCTGTTGGAGCAGCACGATGTGGATGGCAGTCCTGACCTACAAGAGGCACCACATGGCACACAAGACTCAACACATAATCACCCACACACCCACGCGCTCGCACACAAAACCAAGCAGTACTACCGCTTCTGGCTGCTGCCATACCTGTGGGTCGGGCTGCACTTTGACAGACTCACACTACTGGCCCTTTTCGACAGGTACACGCACTTATTTTTCTTAAATACATTGTGTGTGTGTGCCTCTTTTCAGCAAGAGACAGCTTCATACATTCATATGTGACGTATGATTATCAGGGGTTGCCACAGCTGAAGGAACCACCAACTATTCCGGCATATGTTTTACGCAGCGGACGCCCTTCCAGCCGCAACCCAGTACTGGGAAACACCCATACACTTTTACATTCACACACACACACTCATACGCTATGGCCAGTTTTGTTTACCCAATTCACTTATATCGCATGTCTTTGGACTGTGGGGTAAACCGGAGCACCCAGAGGAAACCCACACTGGGAGAACATGCAAACTCCACACAAAAATGCCAGCTGGCTCAGCCGAGACTCAAACAAGCAACCCTCTTGCTGTGAGGCAAAAGTGCTAACCACTGAGCCACATCTTCTTAATAAAACATCAGCCATTCTGTAATTTTCTGTTTTTTATGATAGTCTTTAGCAGCCTTTGACATGATTGGTCATTAAAAAGAGAACAAAAGAACAATGACACTACTAAAATATTATTGTTAACACTGGGCTTCTGAATATTAATCATGTTGCCTGCATCTGATTGAACTGATTTGCTGAAGTCTAAATGTGGATATAATACACACGAGTGCTGGCCTTTGAATTTCAGCTATTTTGCCCCAATACCAAAGGAACTGGCACCAAAAAAACTGGTTTACATTAGGGCTGTACAAAATATCATTTCAGCATCAATATCGCAATGTGCGCATCCGCAATAGTCACATCGCAAGATATGCAATGTTCAGTCTGAATTATAGTGGACCAGGAGATACAAAATCGTATGTATTACTGAATTTATACTGCATGCTTTCAGCTGCATTCATTCTTCCATGGCGGGGCACCACACCAAAATTGGTCTTGATCTGTGTAATAGATCTGTGTAAAAGGCCTGCCGCCACAACTAGAAAAAATCCAAATAAAAAGTTTATTTAGTTTCTTGTTTCTAGTTCAAATATCTACATTCAATTATTCATTCATTCATTCATTTTCTTTTCGGCTTAGTCCCTTTATTAATCTGGGATCGCCACAGCGGAATGAACCTCCAACTTATCCACCATATGTTTTACACAGCGGATGTCCTTCCAGCTGCAACCCATCACTGGGAAACACCCATACACTCCCATTCCCACACATACACTATGGACAATTTAGCTTCACCTATAGCGCATGTCTTTGGACTTGTGGGGGAAACCGGAGCACCCGGAGGAAACCCACACGAACAAGGGGAAAACATTCAAATATCTACAGTTCAAAGCAAAAACAAGATCATTTTTTTTTACTCCACTTGCAAATAATTTAGCTTATTTAAAGGAAAACTCCTAATTTTGACAATATTTTTTACTTGCTCCAGATTGTTTTTGATATTTGGACTAGAAACGAGACAAAGCAAAGTAAGAAAAGCATTTTTTGCTTTGTGATTATTCAGTTTCTGTACCTGAATACTGTTAGACTCCCAAGAAAATCGTCGAATAGCTATTCAAACCATCTTGTGAAAATGTATTCATATCGTAATATTTATCGCAGAAAAATAAAACATCACAATATCAGATTTTTCCAATGTCGTGCAGCCCTGGTTTACATGTAAGATATCAGTTTAGTGTATGTGACACTTTTGTATTCTCTCGTGTATGTGTATGCATTAATAGCCCAATTAAACAGAAACACTGCTCTGTCAAGACAGAGAGAAACTCTCAAATCTGCACCAATTGTATTCTTAACTCAATCCCTGGCTAGTAAAATTTGTAGACATTATGTACACCCCAGCTCAAAATTTGGTCACATATGAGAGTATAACAGTCTCCGACAGCATTTAGTGAACACGGAGCCATTTTGACAGGAGCAGTGATGTTTTACGACGAGTCCAAGCATTTATATCCGAAAATTCATTTATTTGTCTTATAAATGCCACGAAGAAAACACGGTCCAAAAACTGCTACTCCCTGCTATCTCTGCTACTCCTGCCAGCTAATCACCCATCACCTGTGTGTCCTTGCTTAAGCAGGTGAACTGACGTGAAATGTAGGTGGAGCTAATCCAGAATAATAGACACAGAATAATACAGCATACTATTATTAATCTTAATTACTCAATAATCATACAACAAATACATGTAAATCGGATTTACTAATATTTTTGAGAGTTGCATTAATGTGTCTTATTGTTCTCAGCACATATCCTGATGTTTCTGTGTGTGTTTGTGTGTTTATCAGGAACAGGGAGGTTCTGGAGAACATGCTTTCGGTGGCTCTGGCGGTTCTTGTGGCCTTCCTGGGTTCAGTGCTGCTAGTTCATGGCTTCTTTACTGACATTTGGGTCTTTCAGTTCTGCCTTGTTATCGCCAGTTGCCAGTACTCATTGCTGAAGGTGGGAATCCTACACTTTTCAAACACACACAGATCGAATGAATCATTTTTATTGAAAACCCATCTTTCTGTATCTCAATCAGAGCGTCCAACCTGACTCTTCATCACCCCGACATGTGAGTAACACACATATAATTTAATATAATAATATACATATTATAGGGACAATTAATTTAGGTGATTAAAGTGCATTATCTGTGTATGTCAAGTGTAAGTTTAAAAGGATTCTGTAAAATAGATGGAATTAAAAATGTAGCTGTCTGATTTAATACTTTAATATTTGTAAACATCTAAAATTGATAGATGCTGTGATTTGTTTTTTCTCCCTCATTTAGGGTCACAATCGTATCATCGCCTACAGCAGGCCTGTGTATTTCTGCCTGTGCTGTGGGCTGATCTGGCTGTTGCATTATGGGAGTGTAAACTGCAGCACAAGTGCAGTGTCTCTGTATGGAGTCGCTCTCACCAGCTCCGTCCTGCTTTCCCAGGCCCGGGATCTCCTCATCGGTGAGCACTGATACACACGTAAAATCCCAGCAGATGAATATCCTGCAGTTTTTGTTTTGCTCCTCTATTGAAATCTTCAATGCGTAAGGTTTTCTGCAGCGCTGGATGTTCATTCCAGAGCTGAGTACAGAGAAAATCCTGCTGATGTGACAAGACTCGAGTACTCCAGCTTTATATTATGTTTCTCTTTCTTTTTTCAGTTTTCACCCTGTGCTTTCCCGTCATCTTCTTTATCGGGCTGCTCCCTCAGATTAACACTTTCGTCATGTACCTGCTTGAGCAACTTGACATTCATGTCTTTGGAGGAAATGGTAAAGGATGTGCAAATCTTTACATTAAGACTTGTGAAAAGCATTGTGATTATTTTTTCTAATATTTATTTATAATTCCCATGTTGTCTGGAAAATATATAACACCTTAATGTTGCTGAATTGTGTTGTTGCGAGAAAAAAATGGTGCATTGGTGTAAAAGTCACATTTGATAATTTCATTCAGAAATTGTTTAAAACAGGGTATCGGTAGACTTACCTATCGGTAGTCAAAACTATTTTAATATATTCATCTCACCCCTCAACAATTTCTTTAAGTAATTCAAAATTTCAATTTCAGTTCATTTAGAGCAGTGGTGTCAAACTTACTGGAGGGCCATAGACCTGCAGATTAGTTCCAACCCTGCTTCAACCCACTTACCTGTAGGTTTCAAACAAGCCTGGAGGACTCGATTAGTTTGATCAGGTGTTAAATTAGGGTTGGAACAAAACTGTGGCTTTTTCTCAATATGCGTTCTTCAGTATTCTTGCGTTCACTTGTTTTCGTGTAGCGTCATCATCAACCGCCAAAATTCAGTTCCAATACTCAAGACCGCAAGAACGGAGGACACGTGAAAGTTCTCGGATGTGTTCTTGGTATCGAGGATGTGTCTATGCAGACTTGAGCACTGAACTTACTCTAGAAGTTCCAGAAGTCATTGCGACGGAATAAAGGAGGTGGGAAGCACAGCATAGATTATTTATAGATTTATTAATAAAGTTCGGAGATATAACTTATTTATATCAGGAGTTTTCCTAAATGAGATGGTGAAAGTAGAAATTACCATGAAAATCCTAATAGAGGCATAAACACATTAATGTTGTTTATTTGCTGAAATTTGTGTTAAAATCTGTTTTATTTGTATTGTGCAAAGTATATTCATAAGGTTTTTGTGTATGTTATATATACAGGCAGTGCAGAATTATTAGGCAAATGAGTATTTTGACCACATCATCCTCTTTATGCATGTTGTCTTACTCCAAGCTGTATAGGCTGGAAAGCCTACTACCAATTAAGCATATTAGGTGATGTGCATCTCTGTAATGAGAAGGGGTGTGGTCTAATGACATCAACACCCTATATCAGGTGTGCATAATTATTAGGCAACTTCCTTTCCTTTGGCAAAATGGGTCAAAAGAAGGACTTGACAGGCTCCGAAAAGTCAAAAATAGTGAGATATCTTGCAGAGGGATGCAGCACTCTTAAAATTGCCAAGCTTCTGAAGCGTGATCATCAAACAATCAAGCGTTTCATTCAAAATAGTCAACAGGGTCACAAGAAGCGTGTGGAAAAACCAAGGCGCAAAATAACTGCCCATGAACTGAGAAAAGTCAAGCGTGCAGCTGCCAAGATGCCACTTGCCACCAGTTTTGCCATAATTCAGAGCTGCAACATCACTGGAGTGCCCAAAAGCACAAGGCGTGCAATACTCAGAGACATGGCCAAGGTAAGAAAGGCTGAAAAACGACCACCACTGAACAAGACACACAAGCTGAAATGTCAAGACTAGGCCAAGAAATATCTCAAGACTGATTTTTCTAAGGTTTTATGGACTGATGAAATGAGAGTGAATCTTGATGGGCCCGTGGCTGGATCGGTAAAGGGCAGAGAGCTCCAGTCCGACTCAGACGCCAGCAAGGTGGAGGTGGAGTACTGGGTTGGGCTGGTATCATCAAAGATGAGCTTGTGGGGCCTTTTCGGGTTGAGGATGGAGTCAAGCTCAACTCCCAGTCCTACTGCCAGTTTCTGGAAGACACCTTCAAGCAGTGGTACAGGAAGAAGTCTGCATCCTTCAAGAAAAACATGATTTTCATGCAGGACAATGCTCCATCACACGCGTCCAAGTACTCCACAGCGTGGCTGGCAAGAAAGGGTCTAAAAGAAGAAAAACAATTGACATGGCTTCCTTGTTCACCTGATCTGAACTCCATAGAGAACCTGTGGTCCATCATCAAATGTGAGATTTACAAGGAGGGAAAACAGTACACCTCTCTGAACAGTGTCTGGGAGGCTGTGGTTGCTGCTGCACGCAATGTTGATGGTGAACAGATCAAAACACTGACAGAATCCATGGATGGCAGGCTTTTGAGTGTCCTTGCAAAGAAAGGTGGCTATATTGGTCACTGATTTGTTTTTGTTTTGTTTTTGAATGTCAGAAATGTATATTTGTGAATGTTGAGATGTTATATTGGTTTCACTGGTGAAAATAAATAATTGAAATGGGTATATATTTGTTTTTTGTTAAGTTGCCTAATAATTATGCACAGTAATAGTCACCTACACACACAGATATCCTCCTAAAAAAGCTAAAACTAAAAACAAACTAAAAACTACTTTCAAAAATATTCAGCTTTAATATTAATGAGTTTTTTTGGGTTCATTAAGAACATGGTTGTTGTTCAATAATAAAATTAATCCTCAAAAATACAACTTGCCTAATACTTCTGCACTCCCTGTATATATATATTGAAAAGGAAAAACAATAAATCGATGTATGAATGCTGTAATGTTTAAATAATTTTCCGTTAAAAATACGTGAAAGTCATGTCACCATCAGGAAGAACGCAGCATCTCTTGGTGACCTCATGGTCTTCACAAGAACACAAGAACGTTCTCTGCGTTCTTGGAATTGAGAAACAGCCTGTGTAGAGCTGCACCCTCCAGGAACTGAGTTTGACACCCCTGATTTAGTGGATAATCCTTTGAGATGCAGCATCTCGTTTTCAAAAGGGTCCCATAAAGACATGACCAAAATAAAAAACAATTACAAACACTGAAGCTCTTCCCCACCCTAAACCTCACCAACCCATCCCATTACAATCAAACCTTGCACATAACCAACTCTGTTGTGATCATTGATACTTGTGTTCTGTCTGTGCTGCAATCACACTTCTGAAGCACTATTAACCAGTTGGGTTTCTATGTTCCACTTCGTCAAGTTTTTGCTGGTGTTTTGAGTTTACACTGAACGTGTGTGCAATGTTAGTGTAGAGGTACCTCAGACTTGCGCTCATTCAGGGAAAAAAGTGGCCTGAACCAGCAAGCGTTCAACAACTGCAGTCATAAAATAAACACAAAACAAGTGAACCGCAAGCAAGTGGACCAAGCACAATTTTTAAATGTCTTAAATATGTTGTTAAATATAAGCAACTGTAACACACTATTGACTGGACTGCATTGAGGTCAGAAGTGGGACATTTCACTGCTGAAATTCCCACTTTTAGCACAATGTCATTGTAACATGTAGTTAAATTTTTTGAGAAGTACACTCGATTCAAAAGTAAAAAGTGCGGAGCACCCGGAGGAAATCCATGTGAACACGGGGAGAACATGCAAACTCCACACAGAAATACCAACTGACCCAGCCGAGGCTCGAACAAGTGACCTTCTTGCTGTGAGGCGACAGTACTACCTACTGCGCCACCATGTCGCCATTATTATTATTAATATTATTATTATTATTATGTTTGTGGCTGTTTTTGCCCCATTGACTTCCATTATAACACATTTTTTTGAATGCAAAGCCATGACACCAAATAATCATGCATTCTTGATTGTTGGTGTTTTTCCCTGTTGTGAAGGTCAAAAATTTTTTTTTACTGTTGATCATCAGTTGCCACCAATAACCCTTTAGGTTTCTGACTTTTAAGGTGTAGTTTTATGGAGTAAAGCAACTAATTATTGTGTGCGTGCATAAATACACGTACCATGTTTACTATGTTCTGAGAGTTAAGCTGCTTATTTTTTTTCCTCAAACATATCAAGGTGAGTGCGCAAAGTTCTCTCTCGCTTTGCGCTACAAATGGTGATCAACAGTAAAAAGTACGAATTGTACCTCTTCCTAACAGGGAAAACTAGCAACAATCAAGAATGACCATGTGATTCACCATGTGAATATATCGTGTGATGGCTTTGCAGTCAAAAAGTGTTATTATAATGGAGGTCATCATGGGGCAAAAACAGCCAGAAACAGAAGGAAAGGGTAGTAAATTTGCCCAGAGTGTATTGTTGAATTTGAGACATTTTCCCAAAATATGTGTCAAAATAAGATTTGTCACCAAAAATCCTTCCATTTGCTGAAACACAGAGAACGTTGTGGCCAAATTAAGACTCAATATCACCCCAGAGTGGATGAAAGCATCCCTAACAGCACACAAGGGTTAAGTCACAGCATGTTTCAGAGGATAAGTATATAAAAAAAACTGTTCATAAATTTTAAAACACTCCCGTGTTTCAAGGTTTTTAGAGACTCATTGTAATGTCTGTCTTTAATCCCAGCATGCACCAGTCTGCTCTCAGCTCTCTACAGTGTTCTGCGCAGCATCGTGACCATCGCGATGCTCTATGGGTTTTGCTACGGCGCCCTAAAGGTGATAAATTACTCCATGTTTCAAATGCAGTTAGAACATGTTGTATTTCTCTGTCTTAAACGCACTGAATATTCCTCCGATTATGTTTGTTTTCAGGACTCATGGGATCCTCAGCACATTCCTGTGCTTTTCTCAGTGTTTTGTGGGCTGTTGGTTGCCGTTTCTTACCACCTCAGCCGCCAAAGCAGTGACCCCTCTGTTCTCATGTAAGTCTTTCTGGCAGTGTGTGGGTTTGTCTTTTTGATGAAAAGATTCTTGCATTTTTCCTGCCTAAAGTGCTACAAGTATTTACTATCTAAAGAGATTTGATTAGATTTTTCTGGATTTTAGATTTTTCTAAGTTTTAATGTTATCCTCCTATGTTTGTGTACTGTAGTTCATTAGTTCAATCAAAGGTCTTCCCCAATGTAAAGGACAAAAATCCGGAGGATCCTCTTTCTGAAGTGCAGGATCCTTTACCGGACAAACTACGCAGCTCTGTGGTGAGCAATATACAGAGACATCTTACAAACAAAGTTACTAACAGAGGACTTATATGATGCATCTGTGTCTTTTTCTCAGAATGAGAGACTACAGTCAGATGTGATTGTGTGTGTCGTCATTGCTGTCCTGTATTTTGCCATTCATGTCAGCACTGTTTTCATCGCCTTACAGGTAAAACACTATGGTCAGGGATGCAGTCATGTTAAATTTCTGCTATTATAGAGATACTTTTTAAATGTTATGAGCAATAATGATACATGGACATAGTGTAATATTTTCTAAATTTTTTGATAAATAATTTTAAAAATACACCAAAAACTAAAACTACAAATGGTACATAATATAGAGTGTACAGAATTTTATTATGACATACTAAAGACTATTTAGCAGTTATTAAATTATTACTGATTTTAAATACTAACTTTTATCCAAGGTATAGTTAGAGAACTAACAATACACTATAAATACAGTGCATCCGGAAAGTATTCATAGCGCTTCACTTTTTCCACGTTTTTTTATGTTACAGCCTTATTCTAAAATGGATTAAATTCTTTTATTTCCTCAACATTCTACACACAATACCCATGATTACAATGTGAAAAAAGATTGTTTTAAATTGTTGCAAATTTATTAAAAATAAAAAACCTCAAAAATCACATGTACATAAGTATTCACAGCCTTTGCTCAATACTTTGTTGATGCACCTTTGGCAGCAATTACAGCCTCAAGTCTTTTGAATATGATGCCACAAGCTTGGCACCTGTCTTTGGGAATTTTTGCCCATTCCTCTTTGCAGTACCTCTCAAGCTCTATCAGGTTGGATGGGAAGCGACGGTGTACAGCCATTTTCAGATCTCTCCAGAGATGTTCAATAGGATTTAGGTCTGGGCTCTGGCTGGGCCACTCAGGGACATTCACCAAGTTGTTGTGAACCCACTCCATTGATATTTTGGCGGTGTACTTTGGGTCATTTTCCTGCTGGAAGATGAACCATCACCCCAGTCTGAGGTCAAGAGCACTCTGAAGCAGGTTTTCATTCAGCATGTCTCTGTACATTGCTGCATTCATCTTTCCCTCTATCCTGATTAGTCTTCCAGTTCCTGCTGCTGAAAAACATCTCCACAGCATGATGTTGCCACCACCATGCATCACTGTAGGGATGGTATTAACCTGGTGATAAGCGGTGCCTGGTTTTCTCCAAACGTAACACCTGGCATTCACTCCAAAGAGTTAAATTTTAGTCTCATCAGACCAGAGAATTTTGTTTCTCATGGTCTGAGAGTCCTTCAGATGCCTTTTGGCAAATTCCAGGCGGGGAGTGGCTTCTGTCTGGCCACTCTACCATACAGGCCTGATTGGTGGATTTGTCCTTGGTTGGTTGGATGGTTGTCCTTCTGTAAGGTTATCCACTTTCCACAAAAGAACGCTGGAGCTCAGACAGGGTGACCATCAAGTTATTGATCACCTCCCTGAGCTCTAGGAAGAGTCCTGGTGGATTCAAACATCTTCCACTTACGGATGATGGAGGCCACAGTGCTCATTGGAACTTTTAGAGCAGCAGAAATTTTGTGCCTCGAGACAGTCCTGTCTTGGAGGTCTACAGACAATTCCTTTGTCTTCATGCTTAGTTTGTGCTTTGACATGCACTGTCAACCCTGGGACCTTATATAGACAGGTGTATGCCATTTCAAATCATGTCCAATCAACTGAATTTACCACAGGTGAACTCCAATTAAGCTGCTGAAACATCTCAAGAATGATCAGTAGAAACAGAATGTACCTGAGCTAAAATTAGAGCGACACGGCAAAGGTTGTGAATACTTATGTACATGTGATTTTTCAGGTTTTTTATTTTCAATAAATTTGCAACAATTTCAACAAAAGATCTTTTTTTCACATTGTCATTATGGGGTATTGTGTGTATAATTTTGAGCAAATGAATGAATTTATTCTATTTTGGAATAAGGCTGTAACGTAAAAAAATGTGGAAAAAGTGAATCGCTATAAATACTTTCCGGATGCACTGTATGCAAAACTAGCCTGAATACAAACACATAAATTTTATTTATATGACAGTATAGTGACAGTAAATGCATATATTGTTAGAAAATAAACATTTTCAAATAAATAAAATGTATTAAGCAGCATAACTATTTTCAGCAGTGCTAATAAAAAAATGTTTTTGAGCACCAAATCAGTATATCAGAATAGTTTCTGAACATTTAAATACATAAAATAAAATAGAAAACATTTTAATTGTAATAAAATTCCAAAATATTAGATTTTGCTATACTTTTGATCTAATTAAAACATTTATTATATAACCTCATATTTTCCCAAAACAAAAGATAGTAGTCAGTCCAATATCTATCTATTAATTAATGTCTAATATAACCCACAAATTCAATTCAGTTCAATTCATGTTTATTTCTACAGCGCTTTTACAATGTAGATTGTGGCAAAGCAGCTCAACATAGAAGATTATAGTAAATTGAAACTGTCAGTCCAGTTTTCAGAGTTGAAGTTCAGTTTAGTTTAGTTCAGTGTGGTTTAATTTTCACTGCTGAAAGTCCAAACACTTAAGAGCAAATCCATTGATGTGCAGCTCCACAAGTCCTGAAGCATGCAAGCCAGTTGCGACAGTGGCGAGGAACAAACTTCCCCAATTGACGAAAGTGAAGGAAAAAAGCCTCAAGAGAAACCAGGCTCAGTTGAGCACGACCATTTTTCCTCTGGCCAAACTTCTTGTGCATAATCAATATGTAGCATTACATTTTACATTACATTTATTCATTTATTAGACGCTTTTAATCAAAGTGACTTACAAATGAGTTTAAAAGATCATAACAACAATAACAGTATACTGTGCATCTTTAACTTTAATCATACTGTACTTCATAGTCCAGCTGCAGGATAGCATGCTAAAATCTCCAAAAAGATAATCAAATTGCAGTACTGCTCAACTTTTAATATCCACTGATGAATAAACAGATCTTGACTGATCTTGTCCTCTTTCCTTTCTTCCAGCCATTTTTAAGCTATGTTCTGTACGGTCTAGTCGGCTCAGTAGGGCTATTAACTCACTACCTACTGCCCCAGATGAGGAAGCAGTTGCCCTGGTACTGTTTTTCACACCCGCTGCTCAAAACCAGAGAGTACTATCAGTTCGAAATCCGGGGTGAGTCACTCCATCACACAAATATTTGTTTATAGTTATTTAATGAAATAACTCTTGTTCTCAGCCAGCATGAACATTACCTAAACCTGTGTGTTGTGCGTTCAGGTGCTGCCCATGTCATGTGGTTTGAGCGCACTCACGTGTGGCTGCTCTTTGTGGAGAAAAACATCCTCTATCCGCTCATTGTGCTCAATGAGCTGAGTGGCAGCGCACAGGAGCTCGCCGGCCCCAAAAAACTCAACACAGAGTCAGTATTATATCCTTTTTATTATTTCTTTTTGACTAATAGATTGAGTAACTGCGTTTGATTGTTGTGTAATAGCTAGGCATTGTTTTGTGCTATTATTTGCAAGCAATCAATTCATTCTCTGCCTCTTTCTCTCAGGATCGGGGCTCTGGTGATAACCATCGCTGGACTGAAGCTGCTACGTTCTTCCTTCAGTAGCCCAACATATCAATACGTCACTGTCCTCTTCACGGTCCTGTTCTTCACTTTCGATTACGGCCAGTTCTCTGAGACAATGCTGCTGGACCTTTTTATTATGTCCATTATTTTCAGCAAGGTCAGTACTCAGATTTTTTAATCCTTCAGGATTGAAGCACAGAATTGTGATCAGGGCTATCATAAAAAGAAATTCTAGTTTTGAAAATTTGTCGAATTTATTTAATAAAAAGGACATTCTAATGCAAAAACTGTCCATACTTTTTGGTGTTATCAAGAGGCACTTGAAACATGGTGAGGATGTAAACGATGTGGTTTGTTTTTGTTAACTTATGCTACTTTCCAGACAGTTGGAGCTGGGAATTTCAGCAGTGAAATGTCTTACTACTGACCTCAATGTGTTTCAGTCAATCGTGCATTAGAGTTAATATATCAAGATATTTAACATTTAATATTAATATTTAATATTTTGCTTACATCGTAATAATTTTGTCCAATGTCTATGTCATTCCAGACAGAATGTAAAGATATTTGTAAGATTGTGTTTGTTGTACAATGTAAAATTGTAATTTATAGATTGATTATTAAGGATTTAGGAGCATAACTATACAATTTTGTGCCAACAATTTTCCATACATGTCTTTCAGTTTGATGTGTATGGACCCTTTTCACAAGACTGTAATGACTCTTTTAACGGTCATCAGCATCTTAAATCCTTTTAAAGTTTTTAATATTTCAATTTTTTTGAAAAATGTATGAACATTTATATGTATTTATGTATGTAGTATATCATCTTTGCTTCAAATTACAAAAAACGAATTACTGCTTGTGCGAGGTGTTTCATTTTATTTTAAATTATTTGTTGTACTCTCCCATTTACTGCGCTTTAAGTTTTCCCAACTACGACGACTTCCGCTACTGAGAAACCCAGAAATGTGAAGAGAGTCTGTTGGTTACCAAACAAAGCAGTTTTATGAATCTTTATTTTAAACAATCAATATCAATTCTAAAATCCCAAGATCAATCTTTTAGGTCTGTGCTGATTTAGTGGATGCATAAGTGAAACTTCACTAGACATTATGCAGCACATCATCTCCCATCTAGTATACGCATTGTATTGCAGTAAGCTTTGTGTTTTTAAATAATAAAAAAACTGGATTAAACAGATGCAAATTATTAAAAACTAACAACATTTTTAAAATTGCTGAAATTATACCCTTTTCACAATTCCTGTGAATGCAATTCAAATAAATGTTTTTGAATGTATTCCTCACATGTTAAATAAATTGTTCATATACTTGTAATAATGTGATTGTTGTTTTTTGCAGTTATGGGAGCTCTTTTATAAGTTGAAGTTCGTTTATACCTACATCGCACCGTGGCAGATTACCTGGGGCTCTGCCTTCCATGCCTTCGCCCAGCCGTTTGCAGTGCCACGTATCCTTTACACACAATGTGTTTCACATCTATATTCAACACGTTTTTTTTAAAGATTGGTCTGTGTGATTCCTGCTGTTCTTCTTTGACTCCGCTCTTCCAGACTCTGCCATGTTGTTTGTGCAGGCCATTGTGTCTGCTGTGTTCTCCACTCCATTAAACCCATTTCTTGGTAGTGCCATTTTCATCAGCTCTTACGTACGTCCTGTGCGCTTCTGGGAGAGAGAATACAAGTAAGACGAGTGTATAACTGACAATTGTTTTATTATCATAATTTATTTCAACAGTTCTTAATGTAATATTTGTGTTTCAGTACTAAGCGAGTTGATCACTCCAACACCAGACTTGCCTCGCAGCTTGACCGAAACCCAGGTACCTCTACATAATGTGACTGAAATCAACCTTAATATTGTTTCTTGACCAGTGAGATTTAGACTTGTGTGACATTTCTTAATCTGTGGTGTCTCATCTTGTCAGGTTCAGATGATAATAACTTAAACTCCATCTTCTATGAGCATTTGACGCGTTCGCTCCAGCACTCTCTGTGTGGAGATCTGCATCTGGGCCGCTGGGGAAACTACAGCACCGGAGACTGCTTCATCCTGGC
The DNA here is from genome assembly GCA_903798195.1 of Danio kyathit. Lineage (NCBI taxonomy): Eukaryota > Metazoa > Chordata > Actinopteri > Cypriniformes > Danionidae > Danio > Danio kyathit. Next base: position 42,267,430 of record LR812531.1, on the reverse strand, counting down.
CTCCGATTACCTCAACGCTCTCGTTCACCTCGTCGAGATCGGCAATGGTCTCATTACCTTCCAGCTCAGAGGACTGGAGTTCAGAGGTGAGAGGGGAAAAGGGAAAGAGATATATGAATATATGTAAAAAATAAAACAGACAATAAACCTGATATTGACACTACAAACTTCTTTTTGTTTAGTATAATCTATATTTATACTAGGATGAGCAATGCTTTTAAAACTCATCAAATCAAATTGAATCATATTGATCAACAAGTAAATTTTTTTATTTTACATATATAAAATGTCATATATGCATCTTGTATTTCTAGATATTGCAAAAATATATCATTGCAATATATATATATATATACAGTGTTTCCCTTAGGTTTACAGTTTTTGGGGGCTGCGACGTGACATGACGCGGCCCAACGCAACGTGGCTGTTTAGACTCACACTGACACAAGGAGTCATGGTCTTTAATGACAGCAGTAAATAACTGAGCAACTATTTGAACTGTACAACCGTTTGTAAATTATAAATTAACATTTATTTTATCTTTTTTATTTACAAACTGTGCAGCTTTTGTCACTGCAATATATCTTTATGGGCTTCTGGAAGAACATTTCCTGAGCCTCTTGGTATGGAAAGTCATGAATGTCTTGCCCATTCCTTGAGACATTTATTAAACATGTCTCTTATAAAAATTTAGATGTGAAAATGTCATGGCCAGAAGCTGCTTTACAGAAAATAATTCATTGATTCATTTTACTTCAGCTTAGTACCTTATTTATCAGGGGTCGCCACAGTGTACTGAACCGCCACAGAAAAATTACAAACAAAGTAATTTGGAAACATGGCAAATGATGAAAGATGAAAATTAGTTAAAATGCAAATCTATAAATCTAATACTTGTTTACTAAAAGGAAATAGGCCTTTAAACTACTTCTTATAGCAATGAGTGTATTACAAGAAGTTATATTATTAAAATGTTATGATAAAAAAGTTATCTAATATTTCCAGCCAGCTTTTAGTGAACTTGCAATATTATCAAAACACAGAACTTTCAGTTGTTATATTTAAAAAGGCCTAAATACATGCAGGACCATTCAAATATTTTGCTCGTCTCCAACTATTGACAGCAGATCTCTCAATGAGAGAGAGAGAGGGAGAGAGAGAGAGAGGGGGATTTGCACTCGTGATATCTTTACTGCTCTATTCATTTAAACTAACAAATGTAATGCTTAGACTCAGGGCTTAATTTGTGCCGGAACACACCGGATACGGATCCGGCACCTCTGAAATCTGATCCGGCAGCTCATTTTACCGATCCCCTTCCTCAACCGCCCTCCTTTCTCGTGCGCTGTTCACTTTCACTTCCTTCCGTGACTCCCCAACCCCAACCAAACCCCCCGCTCTTCACTTGCGTCTGCGAAAACCCCCCGCTCTTCACTTCCGTCCTGCGTCCGCGACACCCCTCACAGCATGGGATGTGCGCGACGTATCTGAAGAACGGGAGGGATGCGGGTCGTATTTGAGGACCGGGCGGGAGACGCGCGATTTCCGCGAAATTATCATTTGTTTGCGGGCATCCGGGAGTCTCTATGCGTTTGCGGGAGACGTGGGATGTCTGCATCTGCATATATTTTAGCTGCTGTGAAGCGAGTGCAGAACAGAAATGACATGCTGTTGTGTAAATAAGATATTACATATGGCTATTTAGCTTGTTTTTTAAAAAAGTTGTGATCTGGCGCTATATATATATAAAATGCAATTAATGTGACTTCAAGGGGGGCGGGTATAGCCGTTGGGAGGGCGGACGCCCCCCTTATATAATGGTAGGGGAAACACTGATATATATATATATACACATGTTTGTAACCCACCGGTCCTACTGCACCCAACCCGGTCTGAGCTGTGATCGAGATGGCGATTCTTTGCATGCGAGTCGGTTGCTGTAACAAGGAGGCTAAAGACCATGGCCTCCTGCATCTGTCAATAGAAGGCCTCTTGAGGTCAGAGGACTGAAGTTTGCCTGCATAGCATCTCGCTAGCTGGCCTCAATTACACTCACCCCTCTAAACCTCACTCTCATCCCGGATGAGCTCCCACGTGTAACCCACTGATCCTACTGCACCCAACCCTCTCTGAGCTGGGATCGAACCGGCAATTCTTTGCATCTGAGTCGGTTGCTCTATCAATGAGGATAAAGACCATGGCTTCTAGCGTCTGTCAATCCGCTTGTTAAGTCGTGACGTATTGGTGACGTATGGAATTCTGTTTCCGGGTTCAGGCCGCTACTCATTTGAATTGAGAAAATTTTCGTTTATAGCCACTTTTTAGTCCTATCACACATTAAAGTGAATCATAGTGTACACATCGGTCTCTGGACTTGCTGAATTACAAATGAGATAATGATTTTCGAAAGTATTACATAGCTTTGTAAACGTTTATTATTACCATTTGATGAGTCTCCCCATACACTTTGATATAGTGCTTGGACCCGGAAGGCGCTTCGCGTGAAGTCACACTTAACAAGAGATTAGAGGGCCTTTTGGGGTCAGAGGAGTGAGGTTTACCTGCATAGCATCTCACTAGCTGGCCTCCGTTACACTCACCCCCTAATACTAAATAATAAGCAGCTTGTTCTTTACATTAATAATTATAAGAAACGTTTCTTGAACACCAAATCACCATATTACACTGATTTCTAACACTGTAGACTGGATAAATGATACTTGAAAATTTATCTTTTTCCATTACAGCAATAAATGACATACTGAAATATATTTTAAAAAAAGGTTTTTACTATAATCTTTAATTAAATAAATGCAGCCTTGAGGAGCATGTGAAACATTTTAAAACCAACTCCAAACCTGTTGAACATACTTGAAAATGTTACAGGATTTTGCTTGTTCATCCAAATGAAATAGTTCTCTGTACTCTCTTTTTCCCAGAGATTTGTAGAAATTAAGCTGCAAAAACAGGTCACTTAGACGTCATTAAATTGGTCATGTCGCAGCCATGAGTGCATGAACATAACTGCCCACATTCACAATGCCTGTCCCTGATGAGGGCTTGGACTAATATATAAAGAGGTGGTAACCAATCATATCAATTTCAGATGAAAATCAATTCAGTCAGAATTTGCTGTAAACAAATTGTGACCCTGTGTCCATCCTGCCTTGTATCAGTGGATCAGCCCAATGGTGATGTAAAGATGTGGAGGATATTTTCTTGGCACATTTAGACAATTAAAGCCACAGTCTGTCGGAGTATTGTTTCTGACTGATTTTGGCTATTGTTGTCAGTCCCTTTATGACAACCTTTATGTACCTTCTTATAATGTCTACATATAGTAGGATAAAACTAGCTTGTTAAAAATGACATTGAGATCTGGTGACCGCACATTTGATTATAGAAAATTCAGTCCAGCAGAGCACATTTGGTATGGGCTGAAGATTCATATCATGGATGTGCAGCCGAAAATCCAGCTGCAACTGTGTGTGATGCAGCCTGTGTCATGCAATATAGAGCAAAATATCCAGGAAATGTATGCAAAACCTTGTTGCCTATATGCATTGAACAAATATTATAAAAGGTTTCCAACCAGTGTGTAAAAGTCTTCAGAGCAGAGTAGCTAAAACAGCAAGTTTAATTCTATTTTATTTATTCATTTACATATATTACGCCCCAAGTCTAGGGTAAAACAATAAATGGAAAAAACAAATGTGTTGGGGTGGTGGATTTCCCAAACAAAACAAAAACTCAATGCAAAAGATCCCCTTCGGTCGACAACCAAACTTGGACACTCAGTTGAGAGTAATTGAAAAGTAGTAATTTTAAATGAGCATCTCTTCAGGGTGGCCACAGGCCAAAATAACAAACAAAAGAATCTCCAAAGTAAATGAACTAAATTACCTATAAATGTTTAAATAAAAATACAGGAAGCTTACCTTCTCCCTAAACATAACCATAGTCAAAAGTAATCAAATAAATAGGCAGGCCACCCCTACAAGCTAAACAATGAACATTCATTCACTCATTTTCTTGTCGGCTTTGTCCCTTGCGTGGTCGCCACAGCGGAATGAACCGCCAACTTATCCAGCACGATTTTACGCAGCGGATGCCCTTTCAGCCGCAACCCATCTCTGGGAACTTCCACACACACATTCACACTCATACACTATGGACAATTTAGCTTACCCAATTCACCTGTACTGCATGTCTTTGGACTGTGGGGGAAACCGGAGCACCCAGAGGAAACCCACGCAAACGCAGGGAGAACATGCAAACTCCACACAGAAACGCCAACTGACCCAGCCCAGCCGAGGTTCGAACCTGCGACCCAGCGACGTTCTTGCTGTGAGGCAACAGCACTACCTACTGCGCCACTGCGTTGCCAAACAATGAACAATGGTACAATATTAAATGTTGGTCGTCAGCCGGAGGGGTAAGGGAAATCCAGGAGCTCCACTCCCAGCAACCGTCACACCTCAAATGAGCTCCTCGAACCTTGCCGGAAATTCCTTTTTATATAGGCCTCCGAGACCAGCAGCCAATCAGAGCACGAATCACGCGGGAATGGGAGCCTTTGGGATAACCAAGAAAGCAACAAGAAGGCTGGACAAAGAAAAAGACATATGCAATGGGGAAAAAAAAATAAATAATAATAATAATAAACTTTAGTCGTAACAACATATTTGGATCTTTCTTTTAAAGATTTGTTTTTGACATTTTTGCCTTTATTTGACAGGACAGTAGGTTGACAGTAAGTGAAGTGAGAGAGAGAGAGAGAGAGAGAGAGAGTGAGAGAGAGAGAGAGAGAGAGGAGGGGGTGGGATAGGGCAAAGGTCCACGAGCCGAGATTCAAATTCGGGATTCCCGGAGCGCTTCTGCACTATTTGTCGGTCTGCTAACCACTGAGCTATTGCGCTGACATATTTGGATCTCTTTGACCAATGTTAAAAATATTTATGTTGTTTTTGTCAAGGAGTATAAAGGAGAAAGGGGAAATAAAGGCAAAATGTATTTTTAAATGGCATAGGTACTTTGAAGGATTGTCTCATTGTTTCTCTCTCTCTCTCTCTCTCTCTCTCTCTCTCTCTCTCTTTCTCTCTCTAAATTCATTTCTATTCAATTAAAATGAGCTTTATTGGCATGACTTGTCAGATCTATGCATCAGATCTTTCATAAATACATACACAAACAAGAAAAGGACTATTAAAAAAACAAAACAGTTAATGAAAAATAAATGAATAAAAATATATAGAAATGAAAGAGAATAAAATAATGAAATGAACAAAATACACAATGTACAGTCATGTAAAAAAGTTAGGACCCCCTAAATAAATGTTCACAAACCTCAATAAACTGGAGCAATGAACAACTGACCCAAAAGAATAACTGACCTAAAATGCCACCAGAACTATCTGAGAGATAGTTCTATAGAAAATGTATAGAATATGAAAAATATCAAATATTTTTTATTATATATAAATGAAAGACAATAAAACAATTAAATAAACAAAATACACAATATAAAGTCATGTAAAAATGTTAGGACACCCTATTAAATCTCATGGCTCTCAGGAAATAAATATTCATTGGTAAATAGATGTCCACAAACCTCAATAAACTGAAACAATGAACAACTGACCCAAAGGAGGAACTGGCCCAAAATACCACCAGGTGGTGACTGACAAGGTCATAGCGAATATGATTACTTCAATAATTGCTGCTGATAATGAGATTTGCAAACATTTGAATCGTAGGGTGTCCTAAGTTTGTCACATGTGGCTTTTTCATCTTGGTTTTATTTCCATTAAACAAATATTTGGCATGGTGCAATGTCAAGCGATCTCATCTGAGGTTACAAATACATTTTTATTAAGTCATGATATAAAAATGTTATGTCATGATATGTTTTTTTTTCCATTTCAGGGTATAATAAAAATGTATTTGTTCCTAGGCCTGTCACAATAATCAATATATTGACATAATGCACATCACATGGACATGACCTCAATCATTTTTGGTGATACAATATATATGACCCTTACATAAAAAAACAATCCTATCAACATTTTAGCTGATTGTGCAACATCTCTATTGGAGGTATCAGTGTCAGTATGGTTAAAAAACACTATAGTGTTTACTATAAATTACTTCAGTATATTTTCATGTGGGTGTCTGACAACTGAAAATAGATCTGGTAGCAGATATCACAGCCTCTGTTACTTTTTTACCTTGCACTTTTATATTACCATTTATTATTTTTTATTTATGATATGCGTTTCTTTCATTCTGATTCTAAAGTCTAATTGTTACACTGTTAAAATAACTATAATTAAATGAAATATTCTTAAGAATAAAATAAAATGTGTTTTTTGGAAGAGTGTACTTGCATTGTGATGATATAATATTGTCATTCTGGCATTATATAAGTGGCATAAAATGGCCTTAAAATGACAATAATATAGTTTATCACAATATATGTTGTTGCAATATATCGAACAACAAAAAATAGATATCGTGAAAGGCCTATTTGTTCCTTGGCAGTTTTTAAAATTGTAAGGGTGTCCTAACTTTTTCACATGACTATATATGCATTCAGATGATGTAATATTTCTGACTAGTTTTGTCCACTGGCCGACTTATTGTGTTTGACAGGCTGATACATATTTTACTGCTTGTGATATTAAACTATTTCATCTTTCTCTCTCTCTCAGGGACGTATTGCCAGCAGAGGGAGGTAGAGGCGATAACAGAGGGAGTGGAAGAGGATGAAAGCTGCTGCTGCTGCGAGCCCGGTCATCTCCCCCATCTGCTGTCCTTTAACGCTGCCTTCGGCCAGCGCTGGTTGGCCTGGGAGGTTCTGGTCACTAAATACGCCCTGGAGGGCTACAGCATCACCGATAACAGTGCCGCGTCTATGCTGCAGGTGTTTGATCTGCGGCGAATCCTCACCACCTACTACGTAAAGGTCAGCACACAAACATTGCTGTCCTGTACTGACCTGATCTGTTGAAACTGGCTATTTATCATTTGTGTGTGTGTGTTTGTATGTGTGTGTAGGGCATCATTTACTATGTCATTGCGTCTCCTAAACTGGAGGAGTGGCTGGCGAATGAAGGTCTACTGGAGGGCTTGAAGAGCTGCGGAGAGAGGAATTACGTTGACCTGGATCCGACTTTTAACCCTAATATTGACGAAGATTATGACCACAGACTGGCTGGGGTCTCCAGAGACAGTTTCTGCTCGGTCTACCTCAGCTGGATCCAGTACTGCAACTCACGGAGGGAGAAGGTAAACACAAATTTATACCACACAATATGTGAAGCACAGTTTACAGTAGCTTTCAGAAGTTTGATCTCAGTCAGATTTATTCAGGGTTTTTTTCAGAATCAGTAAGAGATTTATTGTCAGGGGTGTTTACACATGGGAGAAATTAGTTTCCAGAGTGCAACAGAATGACACATCCATCACATCCAATACATAACACAGATAACAAAGGAATAAAAAAAATAAGAAATATACAAATTGACAAATGTATGTACATGTATTTTACTATGTACAGTTTTGTATGTATAGCTATATTATGTTCAAATTAAATGTAAACTAAGTATGTTGTTAAATATGTGTGTGTGTTATTGTTATTCACAAAAACACTATAGCTGCGTCGCAAATGACACACTAAACACTATGGACTGATGCACTTATGCATTTACACGCACAACAGCATAGCATATGTATGTAGTGTCGTCCCAAATGGAACACTAATGGTTTTTTTTACTAAGCAGAAAAAAACAACTATAGAATACACAAGACCTGTCACCTGTATAGTTTTGAATGGGGAAAAGTGTAACGGTCAATAATGGCGAATAAAGCCCCGCCTACTAGTACAGTAGCCAATCAGCGATCGCTATAGACTGACATTTCTCTGGGGAGAGGCTCGGAACAGACGTGTGCTTTTATGACAGTTTTTTTTGGTTAACAAACGCGCTGGAATCACAGCAAATACTTACTTCACAGATATAAGAAATATATCCAAATATTGCTTGAAATCTCTACTTTTAAATGAACCAACTGCGCTTGATAACAAAAGTGTTTTGGTTTTGTAATCTGTATGAAACAAACGCGAGGTACAGTCCGTCCTGTCAAACACACATCACATGACAGCAGCAACTCAAACGCCCACAAACTTGTAAACAAAGAGTCGCTGTCGTTTCTGGAGGAGATTCACCATCAAGAACAAGTAGTGAATTACTTCAGAAGAGTAGCACGATCAGAAGATCACTGTAACACTGCCATAAATGAGGTTGGTGTCGTGATTTTCTTCCTTTCGAGTGCGTATGCACTTTAGCTTGGGCAACCTGAAAATATGCCGATTTTGTTTGATTTGGACATTTAGAAACAAAACTTATAAGACGATTGTTGTTTAAGTTTATTATTTATATTAGTTTATATTCAAATATGTAATGTAATCGTAAACTTGGCAAACAGTTTTGGAGAATTTGATGTTTCCCCATTCAGACAGAATGCCCGCGCATACTGCCCGAGAGGTGTTTCAAAGATGGCCGCAGAGTGAAATGACTTGCCTTAAAGTGACTTTGACGGAAATTCAAACCGTTTCCCTGATGACGTTTGACAGTTGCCAAATTAGCGAAATAAATGACCAAAGTACCAAATAATACCTGTCATGAGTATAACCGCATTCACCATCAGGAGGCGCTATAATCACTCTCGTTGGAGAATTTTGCTTTCACAATCCAAAAAGAAATAAAAGCTGCATCTCAAATGGCACACTATGCACTCATGCACTATGTACTTATGCACTTACACACTCAACAGCATAGTATATGTATGTAGTGTCATCCCAAATGGAACACTAATGTTTTTTTTACTAAGCGGAAATTCAACCGGTTTCCCAGATGACGTTTGACGGTTGCCAAATCAGGGAAATAAATAAACAAAGTACCAAATAATACCTGCCGTGAGTATAATCGCATTCCCCATCGGGAGGCGCTATAATCACTCTCATAGGAGAATTTCGATTTCACAATCCAAAATAAATAAAGTTATCCAACATGTGCGCCTGATAGCTCCGCCACTTCCGCTACATGAGCAAAACTGCGGCAGTTGAGTGCGTGAAGTGTCCAACATTCCACACTTCATCCGGTTAATTAAAGTGCACTTATAGTTTTTTTTTTAGAGTTTTTAGTGTAAATGCACTACTTACACTATTTATACTACAACATGGCGTAGAATAGTGCATAAGTATGCGATTTGGAACGCACCTAAAGTAATCCAACATGAGAGCCCGATAGCTCCGCCCCTTCCGCTACTTGAGCAAAGCTGTGGTCATTGAGTGCGTGAAGTGTCCAACATTCCACGCTTCATTTTAACAGTTGAGTGCATCATCCGGGTAATTAAAGTGCACCTATTATTTTTAGAGTTTTCAGTGTGAATGCACTACTTACACTATTTATACTACAAAATGGCGTAGAATAGTTCACAAGTATGCGATTTGGGATGCACCTTATATTTTTTTTATAATAACATTATTAAGTGTCACTGATTTGCATGATTGGATGTCTATGGAGACCCAGAAGGGACGTGATAGTGGGGGGGGAAACTAGGTGGAAGAAAAAAAACTGTGATAGGAAAATATATATTTTACATTTTTTGCGTTTTTCCACAAACACTTCCTGTTCACTTCATACATGTCAACCCTCCTGTTTTTGCTGGGATTCTCCAATATTTTACCATTCTATCACGGTATCATCCTATCGTTAAGTCTTTTCCCATATTTCTCATGTGTTTTTAATCTTGAAAGCATGCTGAAATAAAAAAAAAATGTCTGCATTCATTTTCTTTCCATTAAAACTACGTCGATCGTCCCCCTTCATATGCAAACTCTGAATCAGATGTATACGGACGCGCATATGATAAACTGATCCCAGATCAGCTTCTGTACACACCATTTAAAGTGACACCTCTGTTATTAAACAAGTGAAGAGCAGCAAACGAATCTCTCGTTTTTTTATTTGATAACAGAGGTGTCAAGAATGCACAGATCTATAATGAAAGTTTTCCATTACTTTCATAGCTGTGCTCATTAAAGAGAACATTAGTTGTGTTTAAAATAAAACATGTTTGCATATTATTAAGAGTATTTGTCTTGTTTAAACATACACCCGAATATCCCAAAATGTCCTGCACTTTCACTCTTTTAATGGCGTGTACAGAAGCTGATCTGGGATCAGTTTATCATACGGAGCGCGTCTGTCAGTCAGCGCTTATACTAGTCATTGGCTGATTCAGAGGTTGCATATGAAGGGTGATGATCGACGCACATCATTTTAATGGAAAGAAAGTGAATGCAGACATTTTTATATTAATTTTAGCATGCTTTCAAGATTAAAAATACATGAGAAATATGGGAAAATAATGAATGATGGGATGATAGCAGGATAGAATGGTAAAATACGGGATAATCCAGGCAAAAACGGCAGGGTTGACATGTATGAAGTGAACAGGTAGTGTTTGTGGAAAAACAGTTTTGCAAGGGAACGCAAAACATCTTTGCGAGGGAACGCAAAAACTTTTAAATATATATACATTCCTGTCACAGTTTTTTTTTTCTCCCACCCCTTTTTTTTCCCACCCAGTTTTTTTTCCCCACCATCACGTCCCTTCCGGGTCTCCGTAGATGTCTGATTCTCACCAAAGCTGCATTAATTTTTTTCAAAACAAAGATCAAATTAGAAGTAATATGAAATAAGATTAATATTTGTATATATTCCTGTAATGGCAAAACTAAACTTTTAGCATCATTGCTTAAGTCTACTTTATGTGTTGCAAGAAATGTGTCGCAAGAACCAAAATTGTAATACATGTTTATTTTGGAAAAAAAACTATAAAAATCACGAGGAACACATTAAATAATGTTTGTTGTATTATCTGCAATGAAATACGTTTTTCATACTGTGCCGGCTTTTTGGGGTTGTACCTGATTCTTCAGAATTGTTCTAATATGCAGAATTGGCACTCAGTATAAATAAAAAAAAAATGATTGATTTTTTTTGTTCATCTTCCTATTTGTCCTGTTGTCTCTCTTGTTTTTTCAGTCACTGGACAGTGAAAAAGACTCTCTGCTGGTGTTGTTGTGTTATGGTCTGTGTGTTTTGGGAAGGAGAGCTCTGGGAACTGCATCTCACCATATGTCCAGGTGGGGACACAAAAATCTTCTACTGAGCTAGAGGCTTTCCAAAAAGCTTGTTGTGTGTGCGAGACTGGTGGGAGGAGTACTGAAAAACCATACCCAAGTAAAAGTACCGTTAAGTGCCAAAAAATGTAGTGCAAGTAAAGTGAAACTATCTGTTCTAAACACTACTTAAAAGTATGAATAAAAAGTAGCCCCTTTAAAAGTACTCGAGTGGTGAGTCGAGTATTACACTGTGAAAATGATCCCATCTTATACCCTGCAAATGAAATTATATCAGTGCCATTTGTTTTAAGGGTGTTTCTAACTGCAGATTACATTATTTGCCGTTCATGGACTTTAAATATAAATGTGAGATTACTTTAATGTGAAAACAAAAGACAGATATATACACATATAGTAAGCCTACAGAAAGCAGGTTCATGCATCGTGTAACCTAAATATAAAAAAAGCTGTGAACATATGTTAATGTTTATTATGCACTTTGAATCCTGAATAACAAGCAATGAGTGTTCTGGTGCAGCAAAAACAGCCTCATGTAGCACTGAAAGTATACATGCAATTTGTTGATGTGTTTGAAAACGTAACTTTCTGTAGTACATTTAGTTATTGTTTAAGGACATTTGGCGATTTTAGTTTATACAGTCTCTCTGTCATTACGTGTAATAATTTTGCATCTTCTTGAACACTTTAATACTTTATTTGCTTTATAAAGCATCCGTATCTGAAGTTGTTCTGTCTGATGCAATTTTTCCATTCGCCATTTGATTGGATGGGAATCATAGGACTGATTATTCTACAAAGCCAATCACCTTATAGAGCATTTTGAGGGATGTAAACAAAAACAATGGTCCCAATGTATTTCCTGTTTTACATTTTTAATTTCTAAAGCTTCCGAGAATCCAAAAAGAGCCACATATTGATAAATAATGTTATGATAGCAGTTTTAACATTAAGTTGCGATTTGAATCACCTCTTGTTACAGTTATGAAATAGTTTGATATGCAGGAAATGTTCATGGGTCAATGACATGACCACATTGAAATGGTCTATACAAGAAAAACTAAACATATTACTGCATGTTGAAGTAAAAGTCCTGATACAGCAATTAAAATGTACTCAAATAAAAGTAACTACACAGTAAAGAACAATCCTGGAAAATGAAAAAGTACTCTATTATAGTAATTTGAGTATTTGTAACTTGTTACTTTATATCAGTGGTTGTGTTTTTGTGTTGTTACAGCAATCTGGAGTCATTCCTGTATGGGCTGCATGCCTTGTTTAAAGGGGATTTCCGGATCTCGTCTGTGAGAGATGAATGGATTTTTACAGACATGGAGCTGCTGAGGAAGGTGGTTGTTCCGGGAATTCGCATGTCACTCAAACTGCACCAGGTGAGACTCATCTGTTCTCTGTCATATCTTTTTATGGTTCGGTGTATATTTTAATCACAGTGAATCTAATCTCTGTGTGCAGGATCACTTCACTTCCCCTGATGAGTATGAGGAGTCATCGGTGCTGTTTGAGGCTATTTCTTCGCACGAGCAGACACTGGTGATTGCTCATGAGGGCGATCCGGCCTGGCGGAATGCCGTCCTGTCCAACTCTCCCTCTCTGCTCGCCCTCAGACACGTGCTGGATGAAGGGACCAATGAATACAAGATCATCATGCTGAACAGACGCTACCTCAGCTTCAGGGTCATAAAGGTGAGAGAGGATACAAAGCAGCAAATGAAGAAAAACTGGGGGAAAAAAATCTATGGCCACATAATTCTCGGTACGAATTATGGGAGTAACTGTGTACAATGGGATGGCATCATTCTCAGTTCAGTCTCAGTTCATCCATTGAGTATTAAAAAGCAATTAGAATTATCTGTAACACTTTAAAGGGGACCTATCATGCAAAAATCACTTTTTATAATGGGTTTGAACAATAATATAATGGTCTTTTGTAACAATGTAAACATGGCCAGCCTCTCATGGTAAAATGGTAAATTTTTTTGTAATCATACTTTATAAAAGCAGTCTGCAGAAACAATTCAACATTCTTCCTTTGTACATGTCGTCGGAGGGGGAAAGCCCTGCCCATTAGTGGCGATCTCTCCGGCATTAGCATAGACAGCCCTGAGTGGGAAGCAGCCGTCTTCCATTAGAGTTTTCACCTGCTGAAGATAATGTCAGTGACTAAGAGGATAAAAAATGTGGAGTTTTAGATGCACAAATGGACACTGGAGTCTCCATAGACGACCTTCTTCTGTGACATTTCAGTTTTTCACAGCGATAACATTAGTCCTGTTTTTGAATCTGTTGCTTTTCTGTTGCATAGGTGTTTGTAGCTCTGCCCTATTTTGAAAAAAGCACAATCTCATTTGAATTTAAAGCGACAGTCACCAAAATGCCACAATTTGGATCAAAACCTAAAAGGGGCAGTTTCAAAGAGTTATAGAACATTATTTGTGAGGTATTTTGAGCTGAAACTTCACATACACACTCTAGCAAAATCAGAAACTTTTTTTTTTACACATTGTAAAAATAGGCATAATAGGGCCCCTTTAACTTGGTGACAACTATAGTAATTACAATGACATATGCCTAATTACATGTAGCTAAGCCTAAACCTAACTCACATTCTAACCCCAACAAAAAAAGTAAGCACATGTAATTCATTAATATTACTTAATACTTAAATAAATAGTTACACTGTACCTACGTTACCTTTAAATAAAGTGTAACTGAACTAACAAATTACTGTTTAGCAGACCATGAATGATCCTGAAAACTCAAAACAAGTCTTTCCTTACCAATATTACCGGTATGTTGAATATTGCTGTACTGTAGGGCAGTGTTTCTCAACCTCGTTCCTGGAGGACCACCAGCACTGCATGTTTTGGATGTTTCCTTTGTCTGTCACACCCATTACAGGTATTTCAGTCTTCGCTAATGAGCTGATGATCTGAATCAGGTGTGTTTGGTTAAGGAGACATGGTAAATGTGCAGAGCTGGTGGTCCTCCAAAAACGTGGTTGAGAAACACTGCTGTAGGGAACACAATGAGAAAATAATCTAGAGGGGGAAAAACTGTGAACTCAGAAGAGCTTTTACCACGGGTGTGCTTCTGACACTAATGTCATGCTAAAATACCTAAAGTAAAATTATTTTCAGAATAAAAGATAATGCAAAAACATTTTTTTATTATCTATATGTATTATTTGTAGAGCGACCCTAATTTTTCAAATGATTGGTTTCAGTTCCTTTAAATGGAAGTTCCCCAAAAGTGCAAGCCTTAGTTAGTCACATCTGTAAAATATGGATAAGCGATTTTCAATTTGTGCATGTGCATTCTCAGGTGAATAAGGAGTGTGTTCGTGGCCTGTGGGCAGGACAGCAGCAGGAATTGGTGTTTTTGCGAAACCGAAACCCAGAGCGTGGAAGCATCCAGAATGCCAAACAAGCATTACGCAACATGATCAACTCATCATGCGACCAGCCAATCGGATACCCAATATATGTATCGCCCTTGACAACCTCTTACTGTAATACACACCCCCAGCTGGGACACATACTGGGAGGACCAATCAGCATTGCCAACATACGAAACTTTATTGTCAACACGTGGCACAGGTGTGTGTTTGTGTGAATTAGACAGAATGGAGAGGTTTTGATTGATGTCATATTAACAGCACTTATTTCTCTGCAGACTGCGTAAGGGATGTGGCGCTGGCTGTAATAGTGGCGGGAATGTCGAAGATTGTGATGCGGGTGGTTTGTCGTGTGGCAGTGGGAATTCTGGGAACTCTGGGACAGGAGCAAGTGATTCCCAGCATAGCTCAGGACCCACAGCGATGCACGCGTACACCCCACATTCTCTGGGTAAACACACAGTCAATGCTTAGGACATCACTTACTGGTTGAGCACACACTTTTACTGTGTAACTTGCATGGAATTATGATGTCATTTGTGTTCTACTTAGGCCTTCGCCTAGTTAATCTTTGCAAATCCTCTATCTGTGTTTTTAGGTTTAACATGCTCTGTCTGACACTTTATTGGTGTGCGTTTATAGTCAAAGTATGTGTAAAAGTAGAACAAAACGAGAAAAGCAGAGCTCATCAAAATATGCTTGCGCATGATAGTGTGACTTTGCACTTTTCGAAAGTTGTAAGGTTGTGGAGGTCATTTAGACCTTATGTGCTGGATTGATAGAGTGATAGACATCAACTTTTGATTGATTTATTGATTGCTTGATCAGACAGACTGGTGGATAGATAGATGAAAAAGGATGAAGAGATAGATAAATAGATGGACGGACAGACGGTTGGACAGACAAACAGATAAATACCAAGTAAATGGATGGATGGACAGATTGGCGGATTGATAGACAAAATATATGTAATATAAATAATATGGATGGATCTATGGAATATTAACACTTGAACAAATCAATGGAAAGCCAGAATAGGGGAAGTATGAATGTATAAATCGACAAACAATAGATGGATGAATGGATAGATGGGTAGATAGATAGACAGACAGAGAACGATGGACGGATGGATGGATAGACAGACAGACAGACAAATAGATAGGCAGATAGATCCCTACTCTTTACGAGAAGTGTCATGGGATTTTTAATGACCACAGAGAGTCAGGACCTCGGTTTAACGTCTCATCCGAAAGACGGCGCCCACTGACAATGTAGTGTCCCCTTCACTTTTACTGGGGCATTAGGACTCACACAGACCACAGGTTGAGCGCCCCCTGCTGGCCTCTCTAACACCACTTCCAACAGCAACCTAGCTTTCCCATGTGGTCTCCCATCCAGGTACTGACCAGGCTCAGCCCTGCTTAGCTTCAGTGAGTAATGTGATAGGTAACAGTGATATGGCTGTGGATGGATGGATGGATGGACGGACAGACAGACAAATATAGACAGAAAGATGGATGGCTGGATGGACGGACAGACAGACAGGCACAAAGACAAATATAGACAGAAAGATGGATGGCTGGATGGACGGACAGACAGGCAGACAGACAAATATAGACAGAAAGATGGATGGCTGGATGGACGGACAGACAGGCAGACAGACAAATATAGACAGAAAGATGGATGGCTGGATGGACGGACAGACAGGCAGACAGACAAATATAGACAGAAAGATGATGGATGGGTGGACGGACGGACAGACGCAAATAGATAGGCAGATAGACAGACCGATATGGATGGATGGATAGACAGACAGACAAATAGATAGGCAGATAGACAGACAGGGATGGATGAATGGACAGACAGATGGATGGATGGACAGACAGACAGGCAGATAGACAGACAGAGATGGATGGATGGATGGACTGACAGACAGACGCAAATAGATAGGCAGATAGACAGACAGAGATGGACGGACGGATGGATGGACGGACGGACAGACACAAATAGATAGGCAGATAGACAGACAGAGATGTATGGATGGACAGATGGATGGATGGATGAACAGACAGACAGGCAGATAGACAGACAGGGATGGATGGATGGATGGATGGATGGATAAATGGATGGATGGATGGATGGATAAATGGATGGATGGATGGATGAATGGATGGATAAATGGATGGATGGATGGATGGATGGATGGATGGATGGATGAATGGATGGATGGAAAGATGGATGGATGGATGGATGGAAAGACGAACGGACGGACACAAATAGATAGGCAGATAGACAGACAGAGATAGATGGATGGAAGGATGTACAGATAGATAGATGGATGGACGGACAGACAGACAGACAGATAGGCAGCTAGACAGACAGGCATGGATGGATGGATGAATAGACAGACAGACAAAGATAGACAGATGGATGGATGGATGGATGGATGGATGGATGGACGGACACAAATAGATAGGCAGATAGACAGAAAGAGATGGATGGATGGACAGCGATAGATAGATTGATTGATTGATTGATTGATTGATTGATTGATTGATTGATTAAATTAATAAACAGGTGGATAGATAGATGAAAAAAACGGATGGATAGATAGATGCATAGGTAATAGACAGAGAGATGAATCCAGAAAGTAACACACAGTCTCTCTCTCTCTCTCTCTCTCTCTCTCTCTCTCTCTCTCTCTCTCTCTCTCTCTCTCTCTCTCTCTCTCTCTCTCTCTCTCTCTCTCTCTCTCTCTCTCTCTCTCTCTCTCTCTCTCTCTCTCTCTCTCTCTCTCTCTCTGTATTCAGGTACGAGTCAGAGTTCTCAGTCAGTTCAGTCTGGTTTGGTTCGTCAGTCTCCTGCGCGTGCGTCTGTGGTCAGTCAGTCGTCCTCGTACCGGCACAGCAGTAGTCGTCAGTCTTCACTGCGCACATCTGTGACGGGTCTGGAGCCCTGCAGACGCTCCTCCAGCAGCCAGCTCTCGCTCCGCACGCTGCCCACCTCCCTGCAGCTCCGGCTGGGCACCAACTCCTCCATCGCTAACCCCGAGCCCCCCGGCCCCTCCAGCTCCCTCTCTGCTCACTCCATCCCGCCCTGCAAACGACACGCACACACGCTCGCAGGCCTGCTGGGAAACGAGGCCTTAGTGCTGGGAACGGACATCCATCCTCATCCCCACCACCACCTGCACTACATCCACCATCACCATCACAACCCCTCGCTGTCCTGCCTAAGGAGGGACGACATCTCATACAGAGTGCAGGTCAGTAGCCACGTTTCCGTCCACCTATTTTTATGCACATTTTGGATATGTACATAAAAAAATGGTTGATGGAAACGCCAAGATGCGCATAAGTTTTGCGCTTAAAAACATATGCGCATAACTGAGTAGAATAAACTTTTTATTCGATAAGAAAAGATGCGCATAAACTATGATGGAAACACTTTTAGCTAACAAATTCCAGTATGTGCACTAAAGAAGTCATGTGTTTTTGTTATACGAGATCATGTGATGATAAAAGCGTGTGTGAATGGACAAACCAGCAGGCTGAGCACATTGTAAAACATCTGAAATGTTGTTTTGGTCATTCTAAAACGCCTTAACCATTTCAGTATTAGTGTTATTATATTAATAATGACCTCCAGAATCAAGAGTGTCTGTGCTCCGTGTCTGATGCCTTCAAACGACACCACTCGTTCATTGCGTGTCTGCATTTTCTTCTAGGGTGCATGTAATTTATTGAATAAAGAGAAGATTGATGCAACTTCTCCTGCTGCAGCAAATTAGTTTTTTACTGTTGATATTTGGTGCTAGTTTGTCAGGAAGTGGCAATTTTGTGCTCTTTGAGTCATTTGATCGAAACGCTGCTTTATTCGCACGTCTTTTATGCGGTATTCCTGTTTTGCACATAAATTTAATTTGCATCTTTGGATGGAAACATGGCTAGTGTCTGGAGGCCTCAGATTTGGCACTATAGTTGTGTGTAAATTGTAGGGGTGGGCTGATCGACCCTAAAGTATCGATATTTGCGATACTGGCAATGTATCAAAAAGGTTGATCCCTAAATAGAAATATTGATCTCTTCTGTGTTTTTTTTTTTTAATGAGTGATCACTGATTTTAATATTTTTAGGGGTTTTCACCTTTATTATGATATAGGACAGTGGATATTTCAGACAGGAAAGCATTGGGAGCAGAGAGAGGAAGGATTGGCAAAAGACCTCGAGCTGGGAATCGAACTCGGGTCGCCGTGAGCACTTCTGTGCTATATATGTCGGCAAGGGATGCAATTGTTCTCGGTAAAAAAAAACATATTGTCCCATTTTCCTCCCACGGTTCGGTGCGTCCTGTGATCCACGGTTCAGAATATGCATTATTAATATTGGTTTTTAATAAAAACAACCTCAACAAAGCAGTTTCGCCTTTGTATGCTTCCGATTATCTTTCACGCTCATTGCATGTGCGAAGACCTGTCCAATCACCTCTTAGTATGTAAATCCGTTTCTTCACATGTCGGTATGTGTGTGTGGAGTTTCTGTGGGTTTCAGCATGGCAAGTGAAGGAGATGCAGTGCATATGCACAGGTGAGGCCAAATCACAGCGTATTGCCGTCAGTGTTTCAACAGACACAAAAACATAACGAATGCCTTTTTTTGTTGTTGTTGCGAAGATAGTCTAGATCAGTGGTCCCTAACAGGCAGATTGGACCCAGAAGCAGACTATACAGACGCGGACATACAGCAGATCTGTTACTTCAGTCCTGCTTCAGCTGGGTGTCCTTCCGCACCCAATCACTCTCACTATTCCCTATTCTCTCTTTTATATTCGCTATTCCGCTGTCTGCTAAGAACAGTTTTTTTCTCGGCTGACTGTTCCCGCTGAATTAAGAGAGAAGAGCCGAAAGCTTTCTCTTTGCTTAAGTTTCATTCACTACGATGGTGCTGATAAGTGAAACTGAGCTCTCTGGAATCATAATAAAATAAAAGAAATCATAAATAGAAATGCATTGTTACCTTGGTAATGCAAGCATAATGTAAACAAAAGCAATCAATACTTTAAAGTGCTCAGTTATTAAGATGTGTTGACAATTATTATCTGCATAATTGGTTGAGACTGTTGAGTCGAGATGTAAAATAGAAAAAGGGGAAATTTAAGCTTTTTCACTTTATATTTTAACTAAACAAGGTTTTTGCAATGTTATTTTTTGTATTGTATGGTATTAAATATCCATTTATTTATTTAGTTTAATCAATAATGTTCGGTACTTTTAAGAAATTAAAAAATTATGTTTATTTATTTATTTATTTATTTATTTAATAATAATAGTGAAGGTGATTAATAAAATAGTATAAAGCATTATAAAATATTTAATTGAAGTATCAGTATCGATATCGACAATACTTGTCATGAAATACTTGGTATCGGATCGGATAGAAAATAAGTGGCATCGTCCATCCCTTGTAAAGTTTGTGTGTTTTTGTGTGCAGATTGTGGATGTTAGTCAGGTGTTGGATGTGACAAATCATCCTAAGAGGAAGGAGCTGGTGTGGCCTGATGAAAGCATGAGATTGAGGTCTGGACGTAACTTTTGGAGAGAGTGGACTCCACTGGAGGGCATGGAGGGTCACGTGAGTACATCACACATCGCTGCTGTTATTGCTGACTACAGCTGTTTACATTTTGTTTTCTGTAAAGCTTAAAAATTAAATATTGCATGTATAACATGATTTTTTAAATAAAAATGTGCTTAGCGCAACTAACTTGAAGTCAAATAGGAAAACTTAAACATGAAAACAATAAAGATAAATAGAAATATAAAAAATGTATAATCCGTGCCGTTTTACATTTAATTTTTTTGTTTGAAAAATTCCTGTCAGAAAAAATATTCAAAACTGTACAAAATAAACAATTCCAAAGAAATCAGGAAAAAAAAATCAGAAAAGTCTTGTCATCAATTTCAGTTGTAAGAGCAACAAATAATAACTTGACTTCTAGTTAATCAATTGGAAAAGTGGAAGAAGGTAGATTTTTCTGATGGTGAATCTGTTGAACTGCATCCCAATCATCATAAATACTGCAGAAGACCTATTGGAACCCGCATGGACCCAAAATTCTCACAGAAATCAGTCAAGTTTGGTGAAGAAAAACTCACGGTTTGGGGTTACATTCAGTATGGGGGGTGTACGAGAGATCTGCAGAGTGGATGGGAACATCAACATGAGGTATCAAGAGGTATTTGTGCTGCCCATTACATTACAAACCACAGGAGAGGACAAATTCTTCAGCAGGATGGTGCTCCTTCTCATACTTCAGCCTCCACATCAAAGTCCCTCCAAGCAAAGAAGGTCAAGGTGCTCCCGAATTGGCCAGCCCAGTCACCAGCATATTTGGGGTAAGATGGAGGAGGCATTAAAGATGAATCCAAAGAATCTTGATGAACTCTGGGAGTCCTGCAAGAACGCTTTCTTTGCCATTCCAGATGACTTTATTAATAATTTATTTGAGTCATTGCAGAGATGTATGGATGCAGTCCTCCAAGCTCATGGGAGTCAGACACAATATTCATTCTTTTTTCCTCTGCACCATGACTTTATATTCTATACTGTACATTATTTCTGTTTGGTGACAAGACTTTTGTCTAATCAAAGTCAGGCCTTACTGTCCTAATTAGTTAATTAAAAATTAAGGCATGATCATATATTATTTTAGTAAAATAAGCGCAATCTAGAGGCCTTTGCCTTTCATATAAGCCACTTCTGATGCCAAGTGATCAACTTGAAGTCAAGTTATTATTTGTTGTTCCTAAAACTTGGATAGGCAACAAGACTTTTGTCAGGTAGTGTAGTTTAATGACAGCTGGGCACAATTCTCATTAACTTAATGTACAATTCTTCCACAATTTCTCATTACTTATTTCAAAGTAAAAAAAAAAAACCAGAAAGAAATTACTATTAATTAATTACTATTATTTATTTATAAATACTATTATATTTATTATTATTATTATTATTATTATTATTATTAGTGATTAATTATTATAAATTAATTATTAATAACAATTTATTATTAGTATGGCTTTTCACCAACTCATCAAAATAATAATTTGGTTTAATGTAAAATTTAAAAATACATTTATTTTTAATGGGCAAGAGCCCATTACTTGCTACTTATTTACTTACTTATCCAGATATATTTTTGAGACATTCACCCTACTAACCCAATTTTCCTCTACTGTCTCTCTTCCTCCATCTGTATAGGTGGTTCATCGATGGGTGCCTTGCAGTCGTGATCCGGTTAGCCGGTCTCACATTGATAAGACCATCCTGCTGGTCCAGGTGGATGATAAACTGGTTCCCATTATAGAGACAGGAGTGATTGAACTGGGGGCAGAGGTTTGAGGACACACACTCGTCCAACTACAGGCCACACTCAACTTCCAGCTGCTGACCGAGGCGCAGGAAGCCAGGGAAATGTGCAAATGGAGAACATACACACACATAAACACACACACTACTGGCAAGAAGCACACTTGCTGGAATGGGGACAGAAAGCTGCCTTGCTCCGTGTTCCTCCTGGGATATGCTGCATGAGAGATCAGCTCCTGTAAACTCTTCTCTCTCTACGTGTCTCTCCTTTATATGAGCAGCTGCGTTTCATTCTGTGTCTTAGGTTCTATGCATCCCATCACACATGCAAACTCAGAGGGAACACTAAAGCCGAGCTTGAAGTACACGCAGAGGGTTTTTTATTACAGCTATAAGTTTTATTTTGTATTTTCTGCCAAAATAAGTCTGGACATGCAGTGAAATCTTGTGACAGGCTGTGTTTTACTTGCTGCCAAGACATCAAACAGACAGATAGATTTAAAGACAGATAGAGAGACAGACAGATGATTGCAGTGAGGATGATGTTGTAACAGAAGCAGGTGCTTCATTTACATCATCCTTATTTCTTTAAACCTCATTGATTGTGTTGAGGTGTTCTGAGAAACTTTAACTTGCACTATGATTTGAGTTCTTTTCGTTTTTGATTTGCAGCTGTGCACTACTTTCTAAGACTACACGTTATTTATTCCTCCGCGAGTTGAATCGCTGCGGTTACCGATGCCTTTGGAATGCGAATTGCGAAATCATCGACACGTTCTTTTTCCGCCATTTTGATTTTCTCTTTTGGCTTGAGGACAAGAGGTGGTTTTTGAACCACGTGTAGTTATGTACGAATATATAAATGTGTCTGTAAAAAGATTTGGCTTTGAATATTTATTATTGTATTTACATTTTGTTATATTGTTTTTCATTTACGGGACAAATAAAAACAATGCATAAATATGGTTTATTCCTGTTGGAGTGACTCGATGTTGTTTTCATGAGAAGCATGAATTGGGTTTATTGACTCATAGTCATGTGATCTTGGGGACAAAGGTGGCTGCTGTCATGAGAAGACGACACTATGTTATACACCAGTGTTTCTCAACCCTGTTCCTGGAGACACAAGGACAGTACCTATTTTTGATGTCTCCCTTATTTTTTTTTTTTATTATTATTAACAATGCTTGAACAGTAACAAAGGCATTAATACCTTTTAGAATTACACAAAAGACTTGGATAACAATCAATTTACATACATTCACAATCTTTCCATCCGCATTAATAATAATAAAACGTATATAAACAAATAAAATAACAAAAATTTACAAAAAAATAGATGTCTCCCTTATCTGACCCAGTCATTTCAGGTTTTGGAGCCTTTTCTAATGTTCTGATGAGAGGATTAAAGTGTGTTTGATTAGGAAAGGTGAAAAATGTGTAGTGCTGCTGTGCCTCTAGAAACAGTGTTGGGAACCGCTGTTATACACTATATTGTGATGTGATGGTTGGACACGTGAATTCCCTATTTATGTTACTCACACAAACATGTCCTCACTATGACAAGAATGGGTGCTATAGAGATATACACTCACAGGCCACTTTATTAGGTACACCTTACTAGTACCGGGTTGGACCCCCTTTTGCCTTCAGAACTCCCTTAATCCTTCATGACATAGATTCAACAAGGTACTGGAAATATTCCTCAGAGATTTTGGTCCATAGCATCACACAGTTGCTGGAGATTTGTCGGCTGCTCATCCATGATACGAATCTCCCATTCCACCACATCCCAAATGTGCTCTATTGGATTAAGATGACTGGTGACTGTGGAGACCATTTAAGTACAGTGAACTCATTGGTCATGTTCAAGAAACCAGTCTGAGATGATTTGCGCTTTATGGCATGGTGTGCTATTCTGGTGGAAGAACATGGGTATACTGTGGTCATTAAGGGATTGACATGGTCAGCAATAATACTCAGGTAGGCTGTTGACACAATGCTCAATTGGTACTAATGAGCCCAAAGTGTGCCAAGAAAATATGACTCACACCATTACACCACCACCAGCAGCCTGAACCGTTGATACAAGGAAGGCAGGATAGATCCATGCATTCATAATGTTGATGCCAAGTTCTGACCCTACCATCTGAATGTTGCAGCAGAAATCAAGACTCATCAGACCAGGCAACGTTTTTCCAGTCTTCTATTGTCCAATTTTGGTGAGCCTGTGCAAATTGTAGCCTCAGTTTCCTGTTCTAAGTTGACAGGAGTGGCACCCGGTGTGGTCTTCTGCTGCTGTAGCCCACTGCCTCAAGGCTGGGTGTGTTGTGCGTTCAGAGATGCTCTTCTGCATACCTCGGTTGTAACGAGTGGCTATTTGAGCTACTGTTGCCTTTCTATCAGCCTGAACCAGTCTGGCCATTCTCCTCTGACCTCTGGCATCAACAAGGCATTTGCGACCACAGAACTGCCGCTCACTGGATATTTTCTCTTTTTCAGATCATTCTCTGTAAGCCCTAGAGATGGTTGTGCGTGAAAATCCCAGTAGATCAGCAGTTTCCGAAGTACTCAGACCAGCCCGTCTGGTACCAACAACCATGCCACATTCAAAATAACTTAAATCCCCTTTCTTCCCCATTCTGATGC
Source organism: Danio kyathit (assembly GCA_903798195.1). Taxonomy (NCBI): domain Eukaryota; kingdom Metazoa; phylum Chordata; class Actinopteri; order Cypriniformes; family Danionidae; genus Danio; species Danio kyathit. The sequence goes on along the minus strand of LR812531.1, from coordinate 42,242,787 downwards.
TCGGTTTGAACTGCAGATCATCTTGACCATGTCTACATGCCTAAATGCATTGAGTGGCTGCCATGTGATTGGCTGATTAGAACTTGTTAAGGAGCAGTTGGACAGGTGTGCCTAATAAAGTGGCCAGTGTGTGTATTTGCGTGTGTGTGTATGTATATATATATACATACACATATATATATGTATATATAAATAAAATAACACACACACAAGCATACTTTAAATGTACTATTTATGTTATTCGAATAAAATTGAAATTGTAGTTTTTATTAACAGTTTGAATAATTAAATATATATTTCATATAATTTTCTTGAGCGTAATAAGCTACAGTATATTAAAATTATTTAAAATTATTTTCTTATATTCTCTTGTAATTGATTTAGAAACTGTCAGTCCCTGAGGAATCGGGTCAAATATGAAAAGCAGAAAAACACAGAATTCAGTAACAATTACATTTGATGATTCAGCACCTGTGTACACCTGCAGAAGATTTTACACTGAATTTTAAAATTAACAAACAGCCAGTGAAGAGACACTTGTGTAATAACACGGGTGTAATAAATTATTGCAAACAGTGACAAAGGTTTCCCAATGATCAATATATTATTCAATATTATTACAAACAACGACATGACTTTGTTGCATTATGATCATAAAAAATACCAAGCTGCTGTATGTAAATACAATTAGAATTTTAAAAAGTTTTTTTTGCGGTGTCACTCAATCCGTAAATTACTTTAAAGCCCCAGAAGGGATTTACCAAATGCACCGAGCACTAGACTGATGTGAAATTGAGTATCTGTTTTGAATTAGCATCAACTACAATACAAAAACTGAACATCGCTGCGTTTTTCCATGAATTGCTTTTCTGTACATTACTCTCACAACACCTGTAAAAAAACAGCCCAGGTGAGATCAGCCCGTTAAAACTGCGTGGTTGCAGTGAAATAGGAGTCATATGACCATCGGATGACCTTGATCATGTGCTCAAACGCATTTTTCTGTAACTGTAAATCATAAGACGAACGACAGGTGTTGTAGTGAAATTTCTAAGCAATTTGATAATTAAACTGTTTTCTAAGCGATTATTAAATCCCCTGATAAATTTCCACATTTCCCCTTAAATTTCACATCGGTTAGACTTTCTTTGATATAGTGAAAGATCTTTCAACGCATCACTCATTACTATTTCTTTAATTTTAAGAAGCTTCCTCTTTCATGTTTTTATTTTCAGCTAAACTCAAGCACATGATCGACTAGTCAGGAGGTCACCTTAGGTTCCACCCACAAGTCTAACATGATTGGATGCCACACTGCGCCGTGATGATTTGATTGGATGAGCTGCTGGGTTTGTTTGCGCTGATTGGCTGATGCGCATGCGTCTCGTTCTCACAGTTTGTAATAAAGCGTCGCGTCGCTCCTGTACAGGCAGCTCGGGCGTCGTGTACAGTAGCTGGTAAGCGCATAAAACTATCTTTGTTTTATTATTACAATTCCTTTATAATGACTGAATGTGTTTGTCTGTGCTGATATTACTCAACTAGGGTTAAAACACTTCATTCAGCTAAAAGGAGGATATTTTAATTCACTCTATGGCCTGTTGTTGTTATTTTAGCCGCGATGTTATTGTCTGTTTAGGTGGTGATCACGAGATCGTGAAATATACAGTGCTAAACACCGTTTTAAACGGGAAAAGTGTCATTGTTAACGAAATAATATTTATTATTAGCACCTAAAAGAGAAAAAATTACATTCTTATGATGTGATTTGTGTTCTGGGAGGTGATTATTATGGTTTTATAGAAGTAACATTAATTAATATGAATTCAACAGACATGCAGTGGGAACTTTTTAATAAATAAACACAGATAATAAAACACAAAATACGTTTTTGATAAATAAACACAAAGCAATGTCTTACATAATTTCACTCTTATTGATTTATCTCTGCCTTACAGTAAATAGACTTGTGTTGACAAATGATAAAGAGAACTTTATTGGCATATCTACAATAAAGGAAGTGTAGTTTATAGTTAATCTTTATTATAATGTAGATAAGTGCATATTATTAGCAAAATAAAAGTCATTAAATGTGCTTTTTTTTAGTTTAATTGGGCATGGGACAATAACTGTTTTCAAGGTATACCGTGGTTTGTAAAAGTCAAGGTTTTAAAACTGCCTAAATTTTCTGCTATACTGTTCCTGCAGTATGTAAAAGATTTTTTTTATTTACTTTTTTTATTTTATTTATTTTTTATTTGTTTAGGAAAACAGTATCTCCAAAGATACTTTTTTAAATTGTAAAAATATCTGTGTTTTTGAAACTACGGAAGGCAGCAGAAGTCAATGATTCATTTGAATTATTTAGCCTGACATGTTTACTGCTGCAAAATATTATAATTGTTTCTCAAAATAAAATATATTGTGTTCAAAGGGGAAAAAAGTTTTTGTTGTTTCCTCCGACATTTAAAAAAGAACATATATTCAAGCAGTACTCACACGATACCATGAAACCATGATTTTTTTTGCAAGGTTATCATACCGTCAGAAACTTATACCAACCCATGTCTAAGTATAATAAATACTAAGCGTGTTTGTTTGTTTAGGCTTTCTTAACCCCAAAGAGAAATTCACATCAAACCAGAGCTCACCATACAATAACCTAAATTAAAATGCCGAATGTAATAAATAGTAAGTTTAGAATCCTAAAGTCACGTATGCTATTTTAGTCTAAATTATTTTGCATCTTCATTTCCAGTAGATTGCAGAAATGAGCCCACAGACAGTAGCAGTTTTAGGTCTCGCCCTGAGCCTTGGGCTAGTTGTAAGTGGTTTCCCTGCGGAACAGCCAGAAAATGGGAAGCACTGGGTCGTCATTGTGGCTGGATCAAATGGCTGGTACAATTACAGACACCAGGTGAGAAAATGAAACCAGAAACTGGTCTTTGGGGTGAAGTACAGGTTTTTTCCCAAACTATTAGTCACCTTATAGTTTTCTCTGAAGACTTGTTTGCAATGAATTGTTTTTTTATGTGTGTGTATAGGCTGATGTGTGCCATGCATATCAGATTGTCCATAAGAATGGGATTCCTGATGAGCAGATTGTGGTGATGATGTATGATGATCTTGCTGAGAGTCCTGAGTGAGTATAACTTCTATTATTTAAGCAAATTGCTGGTTGTCAATCGTGCAGTCCTTCTTAAATCCAGGGTGTCTGATGTCCAAAGCAATATTCAAGCTCTTAATACAGTGTCTACCTCTGTTACTCTGCAACTAAAATAGCTGTCAGTTTAATCTTAGATGTCCTTATTTTAGTGTTGTTTTTAATATAATTACATTTGACAATCACTTGTGTACTGTAGTGGTTATTGATCTGTGTTGGTAACACATTGGAGTTATTGGATCAGGGATCATGAGATCTAATTCAAGACATGTAGTCGATTTGGTCGACAGCATAACCCACATTGCTTATGATTGTAGAAAATGTGCTGCTAGTATTAAAAAAAAAAAGAGTTTCTGCTTGGGGGTTTTCAGTCAAGATCAATGTGAACACTTCCCCTAAATCTCTTTGAATGCCTGAGAACATTTTCTAGACCTCCACATTTGGGTACAGTCAAACAAAGATTTGAGTCTGTTCTTTTGCAGAAGTCACAAGCATCTAATTTAACCACCAGAAACCACATGTGCACCAGCAGGGAACAGACATGAATGTCAGTCAGGGTTTTTCTGTCAATGACTGGCATTTACGATTGTTTTTCTTTTTTCCTTTTTGGGCGAAAGTCACAAAATGTAATGCATTTAAAATCCAAAATATGTATTTAATTCACATAAACCAAAAGAAGCCGATATCTGTATGATAACATAATCCCAATGTTATATCTGTATTTGGAGGATTATTATTTGTCACTGTTTTTATTGATTGAGGCACAATATTTTGTTTTTCCAAATGCATTTTTATAAACATCTTATGATATTATTAATGAGGGAATGAAAGGAGGGCAAATTCTAACCTTTATATTTATCTTCGTGTTGTATAGCTGTGACATTTATCGCTTTAGGGGCTTTTTTATGGATTAATATGTAGGTCAGATGTTCTGGCTGAATTAAACCATGAAAGAAAGACGTGCGATATCTTACTTGGTCACATGGTTTTATGGTTAATTTTTAACCCATGTTTGATAAGTGAAGGAAAAAGAGCTCTTTATATTGTTGTTTGTGCTCTCTTTATAATTACAATTTTTAGTATTGATTTGTCAGTTCTTGCTCCTTTAAAAGAACGTGTTTTTGTGTGTTTAGTAACCCCACAAAAGGAGTGGTCATAAACAGACCAAATGGATCTGATGTTTACAAAGGAGTGCTGAAGGACTACATTGGGGACGTAAGTCAATACACTCGCTTCTGAATCTGAGATTTGAGAGGATAAAGGATGTGTTCGCCATTCATTTATTATTATCTTGTGATTTTTTTATTTATTTATTTATTTTTTTTATATATATAGGACGTCACTCCTGAGAACTTCCTGGCGGTGTTGAAAGGTGATGCTGCTAGTGTGAAAGGAGGATCTGGAAAAGTGCTGAAAAGGCAAGTTGCCATTAAAACTCTGTCGGAGTGGGGTTAGGGGGTCATTAGGCATGTTTTTGTGTGTGTTTCAGTTACATTTGAATTGAGTTAGCAGATGTCTTCTCCTCAGTTCCTGTGAAATTCTAACCTTTTTGTCTTGGCATGTTGAGTCAGATATGTGGTAAAACAGGTCTTGTGATCTAAAATAATTTTTCTTTTCTCCTTCCTCCTGGCAGTGGTCCGAATGATCATGTGTTTGTGTATTTCACTGATCACGGAGCACCAGGTCTGCTGGCCTTCCCTAATGATGATGTAAGCACTTTCTGCATCCTGTGGACATTTAGCTGAATCAGATCCTCATCACATGCAGCACACTGCTTATTTGTCAATCTGAGACAACCAATGCAAATGCTGTTTTATTAGAAATGTGTTGAAAAAAATCTTCAACCGTATATAATAATCATAATAGTTTTAATAACTCATTTCTAATCAATAATTTATTTTATCTTTGTCATGATGACAGTTAATAGTATTTTACTAGATATTTTTCAACACACTTCTATACAGCTTAAAGTGACATTTAAAGGCTTAACTAGGTTAGGGTAATTAGGCAAGTTATTGTATAACGATGGTTTGTTCTGTAGACCATCGAAAAAATATATAGCTTAAAGTGGCTAATAATTTCTACCTTAAAATGGTTCTTAAAAAAATTAAAAACTGCTTTTATTTTAGCCGAAATAAAACAAATAAGAATTAAGAAACTAAGAAAAAATATTATCAGACTTACTGTGAAAATTTCTTTGCTCTTTTAAACATCATTTAGGAAATATTAAAAAAAAAAAATAAAGTTCAAAGAGGGGCTAATAATTCTCACTTCAACTATATATATATATATATATATAATATTTAAAATAATTGTTTTATTTAAAATAAAACAAATCTAGCCCTTTTATTTAGATATGGATATTTAATATATTATAATAATTGGCATTCACAATACTGATAGCGTGGGCACTTTTAAACTACAATGAATAATTATTTATTATTTAAAGTTTATAATGCTTCAAGATTTAATAGGCAATTTATTTTCAGATATTTTTACATCTGGTTTATCTGGTCTATGGATTTGAAAAATCTGTGACTATTTCTATATTTGTAGACCTTTTGTTTAGGTCTATCCATTTGTTAACATCAGTTAATTTAACTAAAGTTATTTTAATGACATCTACAAAATCATCTTTGGTGATGTTAATTTATTAGTTAATGCCTAATAACACTTTATAATCAAAAGTCATAATGGTTTTATTAAATGGAGTTAATGACTAATACAGTTGTGCTTTTTTTATTAACTTTTTATTAATATGTAACAATAATATGGCTATTTCTCACTGCTGACTTTAATGTATTTACTAATGAGACCTTACTATAAAGTGTTACCCGTCATCCTAATGCAATGAAAGTTTGTTTAAAACATTTATTTACTCTACATGTATATACATTAAGGCAACACATTAAGTATTTTTATTATAGGTGATATTATAGGTGTTAAAGTCATCTTTTTTTACAGTTTAGGTCAATATTCTAATAATATATCATGAGAAATGGACAATATAACAATTTAATAATATAATTGCAGTAATAAATATACTACAGTTGTAATAAAAAAAAACAATCACAAATTAGTGAAATTTTTAGCCTAAAAAAATATTTCTTTACTTTTTAAAAATCTTAGACGGTCTCAGACTTTTGGCCCAGATTTAATATACTCAAGCAGTCGGTCAGCTGACATAGAAGGATCTTTTATAATGAGTAACACATTTAAAAACAGTTTAGCTTTGAGTGCTGACAGCGTTTTCCAGTAATTGTGCGAGATCATCAGAGTTATTGCTTCACTTCCCTTCTGCATGCTCAGATCGATAGGAGTGTTGAAATTGAATTCAGTCTTTTATTTTCCTCTCAGCTCCATGTTGACGACCTGATGGATACCATCAAGTACATGCACAGCAACAACAAATACAAGAAGGTGATTTGTTTATTCATCAATATTAATAGGAAACAATTACTTCAATTCTGCAAAACCCCTAACCCATACATCATTATTGTCTTTTTCACACACATAGATGGTGTTTTATGTTGAGGCCTGTGAATCTGGCTCCATGATGAAACCTCTGCCCGTTGACATTAATGGTGAGGGTTTTTTTTTTCTATCTTCACACACATGCTTCTGTGATTTCAACAACACTGTGTGTTTAATATGGGTGTGTTCACTCTTAATGTCTCAGTTTACGCTACCACCGCTGCTAACCCTGATGAGTCCTCATACGCCTGCTACTACGACGAGGCCAGAGACACTTATCTGGGAGACTGGTACAGCGTCAACTGGATGGAGGACTCTGATGTGGTGAGTATTAGGCTATTTTCATTTATTAATTTTCCTTCGTCTTTATCAGGGGTCACCACAGTGGAATGAACTGCTAACTATTCCAGCATATGTTTTACGCAGCGGATTCCCTTCCAGCCACAACCCAGTACTGGGAAACAGCCATACACTCTCACATTCATACACTTCAGCCAGTTTTGTTCACCCAATTCACATCTTTGAACTGTAGGGAAAACCGGTGCACCCAGAGGAAACTCACGCCAACACGGGGAGAAGAATCAAATTCTACACAGAAATGCTAACTGACCCAGCTGGGACTCGAACTAGCGACCTACTTGCTCTTAGGCGACAGTTCTAGCCACTAAGCCACCGTCTAACCCCACCGGTTATTTTAAAAGTTCTCAATTTTGTTTTGGAGCTCTCCTACAGTACATTTACTCTAATTCAAGGTTACATTTACATGCAGTATCACTTCTTTTTTTTTTCTTCAAATTATTAATTTAAAGATCCAGCCTGTCTGAAACCCTTTTTTTTTTTCCAAGAGCCTACACTCCTCTGATTGGCTCAGATTGCTCGGTCAGTTGTGATTGATGCCTCCTCAGCTCTTAGTTTTAACATAATATTAACTCAAGCCTGAATCATTGTCTTTTAAATGTGAATGCTAGTGATGTGCGATACCACTGATTTCCGATCCGATACCAAGTAAAATGAAGGCGTGTATCGACGATACCGATCCGATACCGATACTTTGCCCAAAAATGACTGTTTGGGAAAATAAAGTAGCAAGTAGTGTACTTAAGTGTCACTTCATACTGAATAAAAGACATATTACGGGTTATTCTTGTTTATTGTTTATTGATGAAGAATTATACAAAAAAAGCCAACTTACATATTTATTGACAGCATCTGAGCATGTATATCTTAAAACACCTGCCTGAACATCTTAAAAAAAAAAAAACATTCACACTTCAACGTTTAGTGACATGTTAATTTGTTTCCCCTGAAAGTGTTTTGAACCTTTTTCTGTTGTTTTATCATTGTCACAAAAAACCCAAGCCCCCAAAATACAGCCACATCGCCACATTTTCTCCCTCTGTACCTGGATAGTGCCTGCCTGCTGCACCTAAGGACTCTGAAAGCGATGTCTGTCTCACCCCAGCAGCACCTGTGGCTCTCCTCCTCTTCTGACCGCCTAGTCATGACGTTGTCATATTCTGTCTTGCGGTTTCTATGTAGATGTTTGATTAGGTTTGTGGTATTACCACAGTACCTCACTGTTTTGTTACACGTGTCACAAACTGCACCGTTTGAGTTTATGGAAGTGAAGTAGCTTCACACATAATTTCGCTTGCGGTCGCCCATATCCAATGACAGAGTAATTGAACAACATGTGCCAGCTGAATGAGTGGCTAGCTAGCGTAATCTGACTGCAGTTGTATTGTGCCATATTACGCACATCACTAGTGAATGCAACATGAACTTGCTTTCACAGCTCTGAACACCTGCTAATAGCAGGAATGTTTGTGCAGGAAGTAAAACTACTATTTTTCACAACTTGTTTCACACAGCTGAGAATCAGTTCTGGAAATAGTAATATACAGTATATAATACAGAGATTCTTCATTTAAGCTTAAACTACATGAAAGGTGACATCCAAAAATGCATAATGGCAGCATGTTATTAAAGAAAGAGCAGGACATCTCACTTTTCTTTTAATTTAAATGGTGTTGTGTGTTTGTTTCTTTAGGAGGATCTGAGCAAAGAGACTTTGGCCAAACAGTTCAAGATCGTAAAGGCCAAAACCAACACCAGCCATGTGATGCAGTATGGAAACAAGGTAATACACACGGAAACACTGTCTTATACGAAGCAAACATTCATTACACAAGTGAACAGATCCATACACTTCTTCTAAAAATGTGCAGAAAAACAAATTTCACTTCCTTGAGTTGAGTGTATGTGTGTGTATATATCTCAGATAATAAGATATGTGCATGAACTTGTCATGTGACTTTTTTGTTGTTGTTTGCTTAGACATATGATTGAGATTGCTCCACTGGTTAGTCAAGTTATCCAATCACATCATCTCAAATGTTGTTTTAGTAATTCTCTGAACACCTGAGTGAAATTACCTCCTAGAACGCGATTGTTTTCCCACACTTCTGCAAGATGTTATGACTTGCGTTAATCCAGAGTATCCATTCAGTATCATCCTAACTATGCATTCGTTTATCAACACGATCACGATGCTGGTTTGACTGATGAGTAATGCAGTTCTGTGTAATGTCTTTACTTGCTGAAAGTAATTCCTCTTTTGTTTGTGTTTTAGACACTGTCCCACATGAAGGTGATGGCGTTCCAGGGTAGCTCTAAAGGTCTTGATAAGGCAGTGGAGCCGGTGTCGTTGCCTGTGATCGCTGAACACGACCTCATGAGCAGCCCTGATGTGCCACTTGCTATCCTGAAGAGAAAACTCCAGAAGACCAATGATGTTGATGCTGTTGTTGGTTACCTGAATGAAATCCATGCTCATCTACAGGTTTGAAGGGCTTCTTTTTACTAATAAATATAATAATCAATAGGGATGCATGATATATCGACGGCCATATTGATATCTGCCGATAAATGCTATTTTTAATGTTATCGATCCGATATCAAATTTAAGCCGTTAGATTATGCAACTGTAAAGAAATGCCTGCATGGCACATACGTGGGCTGAACTTGTTCAGACTTGTCCAGTGCGCTAAAGGAGCTGTCCTAACATTGTTTATTCCTTCAAAGTCCCTTCTTTCTTTGTGTGGTATTGCTGTGCGTTAATAAGTCAGTAAGTAACCATATTCCTTATCATTGCAGATATGTGTGTCATTGTGTATTTTGATTATTCTAATCTAATATGATTATTTGTTATTATCAATCTGTTACTTACCATGTGTTGTTGATGTAAGATTGTATTCAGTTTGATCTGCATATTTCTAATGATTATAACGAGCACACGTGATGGCTATCACCACACACACATGGTGATCTGACAAAGGTTCTCAACTGTCCGGCACATTCTGGTTTACATTCTGCACTGTGTTTGTCATAAAGTCATCTGTGCTCAATGCTCAGGTGTTGTATCCAAATCTGACTGAGTGCACGTCTGTGATGCGTCAAACAGCGCCTGCAGTTAAACTTTCAAACTTACAGTGGTTTATAAACTTTTCATCGATCATTTTTCTTGCAATTGACAGCAAGAACGAACACAGAAGCGTTGTCTGATTGACAAGCAGCACCTACGTGTGCTCTAAAGAATCTAAAATGCCAAATGGGATGAATTTATGCTGCATTTTCTAAAGTAAAACATACTATCTGTATTTAGCTTTTCGCTTGTACGGTCCATTACTGTAACATGTTTTTTCAAGAACATTTGAGCTGGTTTCAGTTCTTGGCTCTTTCATTTTCATTTTATTTAAAATATGCTAAAGTTGTTTGTTAATTAAATCTCATTATTAACCTATTTTTTTTTCATGCAACAGTCAAGTTGCATGTTAACTTGTTAATTTTTAAGAAAAGGAAATAATTTATTTTTGGCATGCTGATTTATGTAAAATCGGAAATATTGGTCTATACAGTATAATCACCTTGCAATTTTGAAATTGTTGCCTTTTTTGCTTTGAGTAGGCTATTCAGTTTACAGGATCAGTTTTTAAAATAAAATCAGTTGTTCACTGTATAAATATATAACATTTTTAAATATTTATATTGATCAGCTATAAAATATAGGTTATCAGCCTCCAAATCTTGAGTTATCGGTAGGCCCACACGGAATCTGCGTGCGCAGAATTCCGCAGATTATCTGCAGATCTTCCGCAGATTTTTAGCCCCTCATTAATTCTGTTTATTTACTTACAGTTAACTATTTACAGTTAATCTAATTGGATTTGCATTTTAAACATTAAATAAAAGTTAAAAATATATTATTTTTTATATCACATATTAAGGTTTTAGTTGTGATACTCCCAAAATAATTCCGCAGAAATCCGCAGATTTTTACCAAAATTCTCCACAGAAATAGCAAAAATCATCCGCAGATTCCGCCTGGCCCTAGTTATCGGTTATTGATATCAGCCCAAAAATCCATATCAGTGCATCCCTAATAATCCCATAATAATCAGTTACTTGTTTAGGGGGTTTACACTCTGTTAGGACTTTTTTTGTTAGATTTAACAAATTTTTTACACATTTTTAGGACTGAACATGAGCCTAAACATACAAAGCAAAAACAACAAAACTAATTTAATGAGCAGTATTTGTGGTAGAACTGAAAACCTAAAATAAGAACGTGTGCTGTGCTAAATGTGATGGTATTTTTTAGCATTTGAGAACCCCTGAAGAGCTTCAAAACGTAGACTGGTCTTTTAAAATTAGTTTATAGAGAACATTTATTTATTTAACAGGGACACATTTGTTTGATCAATATATGTATATTCAAATATTTCAAATATAGTATTTCTATTTCAAATACTGTTTTCATTAAATAATACTTATGATATATATAAATAAATAATACAAATGCTACTAAACTGCATTAATTTCCATTTAAAATATTAAGCAGCATGATATTGAAAATATAAATCTTTCTGTTAACACTTTATTTTAAGTCACAATTCATGGTAGTGACAAATCATTAACTAACACTACTAGCTTAATGAACTACTAATTAGCTGCTTATTATTAGCTAGTAAGGTAGAAGTTGGGTTTAGGTTTTGGGTAGGATTAGGGATGCAGTAGTTAATAGCATAAATTGTGACAAACTAAATTGTTACCATTCTTGTTGATCACCAAATCGGTATGATTTTTATATTGAAACGACATTAGAAATTATTTATGAAGGATCATGGGATTGAAAACTGAGATATAAAAATAAAGTCTTTTTTTTATTCAAATAAATTCTACTATTATTGGACATAATTTTCATTTTTACTGCAGTTCTTCTATTGAATAAATAGCAAGCAAAAATACTACTTTCAAAAATATGTATAAGACAACACAGGGCCAGTCAATAATTTTGTATGTGGCTGTGTGCGTAGGTGCGGGAGCTGCTTGGAAACACCATGCGTAAGATCGTGGAGCATGTGGTGGAGGACAAAGAGGAAGTGCAGGATTATCTGGATGGACGCACAGACCTCACACAGTACAATTGTTACAAAACAGCCGTCAGACACTACAAGAAACACTGCTTCAACTGGCACGAGCAGAAGGTACATACACACACACACACACAGTCTGCCAGCGTTTTTGTGTCTTTCTCATAACCTGTTGTGCTGTTTGTGTGACGTTCTTTCTCTCTTATTGCAGTTTGAATATGCTCTGAGACACCTTTATGCTCTAGTAAACCTCTGTGAAGGAGGATACCAGGCCCACAGGTAACAATACATGTTTTTTTCCCCCATCTCTCATATCTTTTCTCTAGAGTATAATGTGGAAGCTTTGTGAGCATTAAACCATGAAATCGCTGTGAAGTGTTTTCGTAATAAACAGCGCCCTCTGCCTGGGGTATTGCGGTATTGGAATTGAGTGATTAGTCATGGAGAAACGTGTGTGGTTTCTGTGATATGGAAAACATGCAAAACAGAAAGACAAAATACAGTAAACAATTAACAAAATATCTAAAGTAGTGTGAACCTGTTTTTATGAACGTTAATCCACAAAAAATGTATAAATAAATTTAAAACCTGCATTAATAGTAATAATAATAATAATTCATTTTATTTGTAAATGGGGCCTTTCTGGACACCCAGATTATCATTCATTCATTTTCTTTTTGGCTTAGTCCCTTTATTAATCAGGGGTCGCCACAGTGGAATGAACTGCCAACTTATCCAGCATATGTTTTACGCAACGGATTCCCTTCCAGCTGCAACCCATCACTGGGAAACACCCATACACTCTCATTCACACACATACACTACAGACAATTTAGCTTGCGCAATTCACCTATAGCACATGTCTTTGGACTGTGGGGGAAACCGAGCACCCGGAAGAAACCCACGCCAACACGGGGAGAACATGCAAACTCCACACATAAATGCCAACTAACCCAGGCGAGGTTCGAACCAGCAACCTTCTTGCTGTAAGGGCAACAGCGATACCCACAGCGCCACCTTAACCTGCATTATGAAGATATAAAAAATTAAATGAAGCTCTAACATTTGCTCTGAGTTACTTCACAAGCAATTAGATTCACATAGACATTCAGTCATTTTTATTAACGCATTAAAGTAAAAATTTGAGACTGAGCTGTACAGTAAAACACCTCAAATTGATTAACTTTATTTTTAAGGAGTAATTACCTAATTATGTCCCACTTGAAGTGGCCTTAACTACTATGTACTTGCATCAAAAAGTAATATGTACTCTTGTTGATATTGTATTGTAAAACGCGTATGGTGCTATTGAGGTGGGTTATTGGTAAGGTTAGGGACGTGTCTGGTGTTATGGGTAGGTTTAAGGGTGGACTAAAGGTGTAAGCCATGGATGGGTCAACAGTGTAATTATAAATTCAATCACAGAATTTTATTAAATGTGTAGTATAAATATAATATTAAACAGCCGACACGGTGGCTCAGTGGTTAGCTCTGTTGCCTCACAGCAAGATGGTTGCTGTTCGAGTCCCGGCTGGGCTAGTTGGCATTTCTGTGTGGATTTTGCATGTTCTCCCCTGAGTTTTCTCCTGGTGCTCCGGTTTTCACCCACAGTCCAAAGACATGTGCTATAGGTGAGTTGAATAAAGTAAATTGTCCGTAGTGTATGAGTGTGTATGGGTGTTTCCCAGTACTGGGTTGCGGCTGGAAGGGCATCCGCTGTGTAAAACCTATGCTGGATATGTTGGCGGTTCATTACGCTGTGGCGACCCCTGATGAATAAAGGGACTAAGCCGAAAAAAAAAATGAATGAATGAGTTATATTAAATGTAAAAACATGCATGTATCTAATGATTTAAATGTAGGTGCATAGTTAAATGCCGCTTAATGTAAAGCAAGACCCAAAAATTATTCATGCATGATTTAATAGTAACAGGAATAAAATAGAATTTAAGAGAGATGCAATATTTTAGAGTGTATTTCTAAAATATATGTTGAATTGCATAGGTTTGGGTTGGGTCGATTAATGATATTTTATCGAATCGCAATTCAAATTTATGTCAATAACAATGATAAGCTCTGAACTTTTAACTCTATATTGATCTAAAAGCCAATCATACAGCAGACATGTACAATGGGAATCTAGAAGTGTGTTGATATTAGATATGTACTGAATTTTTGGCCACTGAAAATTTATCAGCTTATGCCATTTAATGGACCCTTTAATTCAATTCAGTCATTGTTGGGCTACTCTTTTAAATCTGGAAGCATTGACAACTTGTATCGAAATGTATCTTTCAATATGGAAAATAATTATTGAGATCGCATTTTTGCCATATTGCCCAGCCCTAGTTTCATGATTTCAGTTCTTTTAACATGATTTGTGATTTACTAAAATGTATTCTAACCTTTGAAATGGAGTTGGGAGGAAAACAATATTGTTTTATTGTGGTGAATTATTATTATTTTTTTCTGAATGTCATATTTGTCTGTCTCGCAGAATCACTGCAGCCATGGATGATGTGTGTTACTTCAGAGAGTAGAAATGTGAACTTAAGCCACCGAGGATTTACTATGGATGAACTACACTTTGCACAATAGAATCTGACTGTGGGCAGAAATCAGTTTCATCACACACAGCTTTTGATCCTTTTGAAAATGTTTCTCTTTTTTTAATGAGGATTTGCACTTTTAAAAAATTTTATGTGATGTTTTACTTTTTTTCTTTAATATTTTTTTTTTTTAAGAAAGCATAAACTCGAGAAAATCCAAACACGTTTGCCTGTTAAACCTAATTTTTTTATTTTTTTTAAATTAGATGCCTAGTAAGTGAGTCAGCTTTAAAGTGACACAATTACATTTGCAAAGCTTGTTTTTTGCACCTCGGTTACTTTCGACGTTAGTAAGAAACGCATTTTCAGAAACCAAAGCATTTAAACATCCAGTCAATGAAAGTCCAGTTGTTCACGATGCTAATCCATTGCGTTAAAACAATTTCAAACAAACACTAGCTAGACACAATTTGCTACAGTATGTGTTGCACTAAGATTTTTTTTATTTTTTTAAGCTGATGTTTATTAAGCCGATCTGCTTGTTTCCTGAGCCATGATGATACCCTTTTCCCCATATGTAGTCAAATCAAAGGAGCTCTTCTTTGGTTATTAGCTAAATGTCTACCTATCAAACTAACCTGAAGTCTGTGGTCATACTTAAGAAGTGTCTTAAATAACTGAGCGCTGAATGAGAAGGTGTGTTTAGTGTCGGGCTGTGCTATTATGTCAAGTGGCCTCAGTTTAGAGCAAATTGAGGCCTGAAACTGAACTGAAGGGGGGTGTAATGAATGACGAGTGTGTGCTGGAGTTAGGAAAATGAGTTTGCACTGACAACCACTGTGTGAAGCAAAACACTGAATGACTACATGTTCTCCTGTCAATGTATAATCTGTTAAGCAGTGAGTTATTGATTATAAAATGAATAAAAAACGTGGATTGAGTGGAATTTGTTGAATTGGTGTCTTTATTTTCTTTAAATATAACTTTAATGTTTTATAAATGTTGTAAATTGTGGTTGCGAATATGTTCTTGTAAACTATAAAAACAAATGAATATATTGTATCACTCTCAGAACAAACAAGTTATAAAACCTGTCACTTTTCAAAAGGTACACTTAAAGGTACATATTAATGCCTAAAAAGTACAAATGTGTACCTCAAAGGTACACACGTATACCCTAAAGCCCTATGACCCTATGACTTTAACTGTACACTACGGCCAATTTAGTTTATTCAATTTACCTATACCGCATGTCTGACTGTGGGGGAAACCGGAGCACCTGGAGGAAACCCTTGTAAACATGGGGAGAGCATGCAAGAAATGCCACACACACAGAAATGCCAACTGATCCAGCCGGGACTCGAACCAGTGACCTTCTTGATAGGAGGCGACCGTGCTAAGATTGTTTATCAAGGTACAAAAATGTAGCCCAAAATGCAACCGAAGTCTGAGAAACAGATTGAGAAATAACAGCTAGATCTCGTCCAGGTGATTCAGAAAGTGATGATTCAAGAAAGACCAAGTAAATTTCAGCATCTACATTCCTACCTCCCAAAAATATGCCTCAAAAAAAGCTGCAGGTTTCACAAGCCAGGAAATTTGACTCACAGCGGTTTCCACATGATCGTGATGTTCATCCTGGTGGGATTGAGTTTATACTTGCAGCTCCCTGATTGTGGCGAGAATGAATGACGACATGTTCTTTGATGTATGATGTTGAGGTAATGCTGATGGCTGATTGACTGAAACTGAAAACTACGATGAAAAATACTGAGACACTTAAAAGAAAGAAGTGTATAATATAGTTTTTTCAGTGCCCTCACTGTATGTTGTTTTTGGTGTGTATCATGATTGCATCAAAACTTCTGTCTTTATGCTCTAATTTATGATAACACTAATTTAAAAATTTATTCAGTACAACGTCAAACAAATTGATTTGTTTATTTATTACTAGACCTCAGATTGTATTACTTCATTGCTTGTGTTAGTTATGCTTAAATAACACGTTTAATGATATAAAACGTAAACATTCTTCGACAATTCTTTTAACCCAATATAGTTACGTTTCTAAAATTATTTAAAATGACTACATAGTAAATTATACAATTAATAATTTATTTATTTCTCCATATTTCTATGTTTCTTAATTTATATTTCTCCAAAGTGCACCATTTGTTTTCAGTCTGAGGAGACGAATAGCCATTTGTTTTGTTATTGTCAAGGTATAGTTTTGCCTAATAACTCTCCATTTGTTTTTGTTTTTTTATTGCATTTCACTTGATTATTTCACCTAATTTAATTTTATTTTAATTATTATTTTAATTTATAATTTTATTTTAATTTACTCTTTAATTTCATTCATTCATTCATTTCTTTTTTCGGCTTAGTCCATTAATTAATCTGGGGTCGCCACAGCGAAATCAACCGCCAACTTATCCAACACATGTTTTACGCAGCGAATGCCCTTCCAGCCGCAACCCATCTCTGGGAAACATCCATACACACTCATTCACACACATACACTATGGACAATTTAGCCTACCCAATTCACCTGTACCACATGTCTTTGGACTGTGGGGGAAACCGAAGCACCCAGAGGAAAACCACGCGAACACAGGGAGAACATGCAAACTCCACATAGGAACGCCAACTGACCCACCCGAGGCTTGAACCAACGACCTTCTTGCTGTGAGGTGACATCACTACCTACTGCGCCACTGTGTCGCCTTACTATTTAATTTAATTTATTTTATTTTAATTTATTTAATTTATTATTTACTTTATTTAATTTTAATTTATTATTTAATTTTAATTTATTATTTAATTTTAATTTATTTAATGCATTATTTACTTTTAGTTAATTATTTATTTTCATTTATTTAATTAATTATTTTATTTGAATTTATTAACGTTAAACGCCTATCACTTTCAATTCATAATCAGTTTTTTACTTTCATACGTGTAAATTCTCATACAAATTTTAAGAAATGCTTTGATATATGGTTTGTTGCATCGGACCCTTTTATGGTGTAATAAATACAAACTAAACTTGAATTGTTGTACTGTATGTAACCCTCCTTATGTTTTGTATATTTGTTCATTTTGTTTTGTGTAGGCCTGTGCACCGTTTTTTACGCATAGAATATCTGAAAAATATTTCAGTGACACCATGTGTTGTAACTACTGTAAAAGTTGATCTATGCAAAACTTTAATTAATAGTTATTTAATTAAACTTAAGGGCACCTATTTTACCCCTTTTACATGATATAAGATAAGCTTTTGGTGTCTCCAGAATGTGTCTGTAAAGTTTCTGCTCAAAATACCCATCAGATTATTTATTATAGCCTCCAGAATCTGCCCGTTTTTGTGCCTGAGTGCATTGTAGCTGTTTTAGCCTGTGGCTTTAAATGCAAATGAGCTGCTTCTCCCCGCCGTTCCCACGTGCGTGTCTGCTTCACGTGTTATGTCAGATAAACAGCACAGTGACAGACTCAGATGAAGCTGAAATGCAGCTCATTAGTCAAAAATACCAAGTAGGTTTATTTCATGTGTTTGTGGTGGAGTTTATTCAAGCCTTTCTGAAATGATGAGTCTCACACAAAAATACCGTTTGCAGTGCTTAGTGCTTATTTTGTAAATTGCCAGGTACAGGAACAGATCGTGGTAACGGATCCGGAATTTTACCAGAGGAGGGAGAGATGTCGTGGAAGAAAGTGAAGAGTGTGTGTGTGTTTGGGGGGGGGGGGGGGGGTAGATGTGTGATGTGGGTTAGGGATGTGCACATCGATGCTTGAGCATCGATACTCAGAAGCTTTTTATTTGGTATCGATATTTTTTTAAAAGTATTGATATTTTAACTATATTTTTATCATTTCTGCATAACTAAAGGTTTTAGCGCTGTGCAGGATTGTCAGTGACGCTTTGTATACAAGACGTTACACCAATCAATCTGTGGCGGACTGTGACGTGAACGATCATGTGCCTTTCAGATATCTTAGGGAGATATCTTAGAGAGGTAACGCAGCGTGTTGTGGTGCTTCTCAGCTTAAAAAGCGTTGCACGAGCAATATATGTGATAAGAAAGTCATACACGGCATCAATACAAGCGGCTTTTATAAACACTTACAGACAACACCACCTGAAACTTATAAAGAAGCGGAACAAAAACAAGCAGCCCAGTGTTCCTCTGCTCAGTCTTCCTCTGTCCGAGAAAAGGCATTATAGGAGGCAACTCCCCCCCCTCCCTCTCAATTTAATAATTGCTTTATTGGCATGACAAATGTTACAAATGTTTTGCCAAAGCATTTATAAAGTTTACATTAAAAAGAACACACACATATACTGTATATAAACATAGTAAACACAGCAAATGGTAGTATAGTATTATAATATATAGTTCATTCATTCATTTTCTTGTCGGCTTTGTCCCTTGCGGGGTCGCCACAGCGGAATGAACCGCCAACTTATCCAGCACAATTTTACGCAGCGGATGCCCTTCTAGCCGCAACCCATCTCTGGGAACTTCCACACACACATTCACACTCATACACTATGGACAATTTAGCTTACCCAATTCACCTGTACTGCATGTCTTTGGACTGTGGGGGAAACCGGAGCACCCGGAGGAAACCCACGCAAACGCAGGGAGAACATGCAAACTCCACATAGAAACGCCAACTGACCCAGCCCAGCCGAGGTTCGAACCTGCGACTCAGCGACGTTCTTGCTGTGAGGCAACAGCACTACCTACTGTGCCACTGGGTTGCCTATAATATATAGTATAATAAATAAATACAAATAAAAATAAATAAATAAAATAAATCAGCTCTCTCTTTCTCTCTCGTTACCATTAGGTGAATAAGAATAAGTGTGTTTGTGTGTGTGTGTGTGTGTGTGTGTGTGTGTGTGTGTGTGTGTGTGTGTGTATATATATATATATATATACATACATATGCAATGATTTTTTTAATTAACATTATTTAGAAAAATTACATTAATATTTTAAATAATAAGTGGTATCGATATCGATATCGGTATCGGTATCTAAAATGTTTTTAACAAAAAGTATCGGTATCGTATCGAATTAAAAAATTGTGGTATCGCCCATCCCTAATGTGGGTGTTGTGGATGAAAGTTAAAAGGGAGGGGGGGTGTCGCGGACGAAAGTGAAAGTGCCGGATCAGATTTCAGAAGATCAGATTTCTTGTTCCGGCACAAATTAAGTCCTGCTTTTACTGACACCATGTGGCCGTGGTGATTATAGCAGTTAAGAATTACATAGTGATTTTACTCTCTTTACTACAAACATGCTGTTTTAAAAATGTTTTAAACTTATAAAAATCACAGAGAGTTGTAACAAATATTTTAATCCTAGTTTATTTGCAAAAAAATGTTCTGTGGACATGTGTTTATATGTTATTATAGAAACATGGCGTCTGTCAATCAATTCGGTGGGCGAGGAAAACCGCACTCCTACGTCACGTTGAAGTGGGCCTCAAAATCACTGGGATTTGGATCCTATTTTAACATCAGTAAATTTAAAAAAAAGTGACTTGTTGGGTTTATATTACTCCAATATGGCAGTGGACACACTATACCTACACAGTTCTGTCCAAACAGCTTACAAAAGATGATTTTCATCAGAGGTGCCCTTAAATATTTAATTTATTTTTTGTTATTATTCTATATTTTTTGCATTTTATTTATTACTGTTTTTTTAATCATTTTGCATTCGTTTTATTTATTTAAAACTATGTCCGGAAATGACTAAACATCTCCATAGCAATACATCCTGTAAGTCATAAATGGCAATAAATCAGCTCCACGCCCTTTAAATCAGCGTGTTACGTAATGACGTCTACAGGATAAGTTCGTGTCGCGGCCGCGGGGAGGCGCCACTGAGCAGACGAGCAGCTGAAAGTGTTTGGAAACTCCCTTTAATTCTCACCTGGAGCCTCTTGAGGATTAAGCGGAGAGGAGGACCTGAAGAAGCCCAGTCTGCAAGTACTGTTCCAGACTCACTGCTCTCTGAGGGACGACTGTGTCCGAAAACAGTTTTGTGGAAATGCCTCACCTGAACTTTCCAGACCAGACTCACATGGTCCGTCCAATCTAAAAGGATTTTAATAGCGCTGGACGAGAGGAAACTGGGGGATCCCGACTATACAGGTAAAAACAAAAAACTGCTCTGTTTGATGAATATGACAGTACAACGCGTGAAGTGTGTATAAAGTAAAGTTAGAGGTAAAGTTTGAACACTTTATTTACTTGTCTCTAGTGTTTGTTCAGTAAGTTTAATCATTAAAGTTTGTGTGGTCTTAGTTTCAGCAAGTCTCTCACTTGATTGTATGTTTTCATTTACTGAAGATGGTTGTTTGATGAAGATGGTTAGTTTGCATGGTGGATGATGATGATGTTTTTTTATGTTATTGTGTTGTGAATAATTTTGTTCCTGTTTTAAAATGTGGAGGTGCTGTTTGTTTTATGCATGAATCTGTATTTTGCAGCCATACTTTGTTTTTAACAGCAAGGACCACAATGGAAACAAGCCCAGGGCTTTATTGTGTTTATATCTCCTACTGTTTTATTTCAAAATGTATGGGAAACTTGTATTTTTGCACCGTTTGTCTAAAATCTGTCAAATAAAAATTAAATTCGACATCTATTTTTAATTCTCTATTTAATCCTTAAACTGCCTCTACCAAATGGTTGACCATATTTTGACTGTTTTAAACAATTCAAGTCATTTAAATAATGACTAACACATTATTTGGGAAGTAAAAAAGTTGAAAAAGAGGAAAAATCATGATTGCATGGTAAAAATCATTATTAATTAGTTTGAAACGAACTTATGAAAATAAGTGACACTTTTTTTTAGTAATTTTTTGTATATCATTTTAATCATATAATCTATAGAATCTTATTTTTACATAATTTTATTTCTAAATCAATGTCAGTGTGGTGCAACCAGTGTTCACTAAGCTGTTGTGGAGCCATGTGACAAAGATAAACCCCTGTAGACCCTCATGACTGTCCATTTTCTTTTCTTTTAATATTTTCACAAAAAAAGCTGATGGTTGGCTAAGGTCAAATCAAGGAAAACATTTAATTATATTTATTAATCAGTGAAGCAGGAATTGTCAAACAGAAAAAGTATTTTAAAATAAAACCAGTATAATTAGTAATGTAAGAAAAGAACAATAAGCTGAATAATAGAAATGGAAACAATAATTAAAATAAAGAAATACTAAGATAAAAATAAGCGATCAATTCATCAGTATAAAAGAAACACGCTGATTAATAAACACTGAGTAAATCTAATATCTATAAAATAATCCAAAATGTAATATTTAAATGGTTCAGTGAATTTTTTACAAATATAGAATACAACAAACATAAATGCAATTATTTTAAATGATCTGAATAATCAGAACCAATATTGTAACTCCTTAGTAACTACATATGCCAAAAATAATATTTTAGACCTATTTCTGTTTTTGTACACAGTATAAATAGCTTTTTTTCTTCTTATAATAAACTTAAAATTGTACAATGGGGTCTGTCATAAACGGATGCTATTATTTGGTTATCTGTGGCATCTAAACATGTAAAAACCCCTAAGTTACACCACATGACATTGTAAGCAATTCTTGAAAATGCAGTTTTCCTTGAACATTTTCAGAAAATGAGAAATGTGAATACAACTTTACAAACTAGTCTTTTTGTTGTTGTTGATTTTCCTTTTCACATATGTTTATCATCTCAGACATTTCTTATCTGGCACTGACCTATAGAATTACAATAAATTGTTAAATTCCAGTGGAGGGAAAAAAAACTAAATCAGTATCAGTTGTGCATGTTTCAGCAATGTGTGTGTTCTTTACACACACACACACACACACACACACACACACACACACACACACACACACACACACACACACACACACACACACACACACGTAGAGGTGCTTCACCTTCAGCAGGTTTGTACATTAACCTGAAACAGAGAGGGGTTTGGAGAGGTGGAGCAAGACTGAGGGACTCCTGTGCTAATGTTCTTAGCTTGTGTGCTGTTGATTATGGGTGACTTGAGAGAGAGAGAGAGAGAGAGAGAGAGAGAGAGAGAGAAAGAGAGCGAGAGAAAGGTGATTGTAGGTATTGTTGGTCTTGGGTGTGTCTCTGTACCCGTCAGGCTGCCATGCTGAGGCTTGTTTCTGTAGAGATTCCAGATCAGTTGCGCAAGTGTGTGCTGAAACAGGAGGTGTGTGTGTTTTCCACTGGCCAACTGTAGGAAATAAAGTTACTGACTGATCTAATAGAGCGTCCCTTTGGTTTTATTTATGGTTAATTTGCTTTTGCATGATCTGAATCCATCGCTCGCAGTGTTTTTGACATGTTTCACATGCTCGTTCCTCAACAGCCACATGGTGAGGTCATAGCCTGTTGTCATGGTGACCAGTTGTTTGTGAAATGTGTGTTGATGAATTGCAGCGCT
This sequence comes from Danio kyathit, assembly GCA_903798195.1. Taxonomy (NCBI): domain Eukaryota; kingdom Metazoa; phylum Chordata; class Actinopteri; order Cypriniformes; family Danionidae; genus Danio; species Danio kyathit. Next base: position 42,219,671 of record LR812531.1, on the reverse strand, counting down.
ACACTGACATGGAAATGGGGTTAAGATAAAAATATTTACTTCTTGTAATCGGCAGAACAGACCTCATCATATTGAAAAAGGCATTGTGTTTGTTCATTTGTTTGGATTTTAATGCTTGTGTACACGCTCTGATTATAAAGTGGGCAGATTAATTCATTAAAATGTTTTGTAGTTTTTTTTTAAAGCATGGTTGAGAAGTTTTATTATTTATTTGAGATGTTTTTTGCTTCACAGATTTTTTTGTTCAATATGTCTCACTCAATTCATCTTTTAGGAAATAAAATGCAAACAGTAAAATGATGTTTGCACAGTATAGAAAAATGCACTAGGAAGTAGTAAATTATGGTTTTAAAAAAACATGTAAGCAGCAATATTACGGTCATGTGAAATCTGTTTTTTTTTTTTTTTTTTTTTTTTCCCAGATTACTTTTAATTTGTCCTTTTTTTTCTTTTTCTTTTTAATTTTCATAATAACAACAACAACAACAACAACAACAATAATACACTTTAGTAATCAAAGAGCATATTTAATTTACAGTTGCAATCACAATTATTAAACCCCTGAATTATTAGCCCCCCTGTTCATTTTCCCCCCAATTTCTGTTTAACGGAGAGAAGATTTTTTCAACACATTTCTAAACATAATAGTTTTAATAACTCATTTCTAATAACTGATTTATTTTATCTTTGCCATGATGACAGTAAATAATATTTGACTAAATATTTTTCAAGACACTTCTATGCAGCTTAAAGTGACAATTAAAAACGTAACTATTAATTAGGTTAACTAGGCAGGTTAGGGTAATTATTAGGCAAGTTATTGTATAACGATGGTTTGTTCTGTAAAAAAAATATAGCTTTAAAGGGCCTAATAATTTTGACCTTTAAAATGTTTTTTAAAAAATTAAAAACTGCTTTTATTCTAGTCAAAATAAAGTGTATAAGACTTTCTCCAGAAGAAAAAATATTATCAGACATATTGTGAAAATGTCCTTGTTTTTTTTATTTTTTTTTTAAGTATTTACCAAATGATGTTTAACAGAAAATAATTTCAAAGGGGCTTTAATAATTCTGATTGCAACTGTATATTTATTTATTTATTTATTAATTTTATACATTTATTTTGTAATTTAATTCATTGAAACTTCAGTAAGATTTCTCAGACTTGGGCAAAAAAACAGTAGAATACCAGTGAAGTGACTTTCAGATCAGCTGTAGGAAGTAAAGTTCACACATTATGTCCTCAAATAGACGTCAGAAGCTAACAAAACCACTATCAAAACACGCGTCAGTATGCATGTGCTAATCCACAGACACGCAGAACATGCAGACTTCATGTTTAAGTTTCTTGCATATTAATGTTCTCAGACAGTAGTCCATATAGTAATTAATTAATTTTAAATGTAACATGGAAAAAGTTCAGCATTATACTACTAATTCCTTTTTAATTACTGGATTCTGTGATTCTGTCACATCGCAGAAATCCACAGGGCCCTATATGCATGGGCATGGGAGGATAAAAATGAAAAGGAGATGAGCTCTTAAATGTGTCTCACTCAAACGGCCTGTTTTAATAGGAACAAAATACAAACAGTAAAATGATGTTTGACGCACAGTATAGAAAAATGCACTATGTAGTAAATTATGGTTTGTATGTACAACTTAAATAAATTAAGCAGCAATATTAGGGTCATGTGAAATCTGTTTTATTTTTTAGAAATTCCATTTTATTTGTCTTTTTTAATTTAAGTACATGTATAATAATGTATAATTTATATGATAAATAATAATAATCATGATGCACTTTAGTAATCAAAGAGCAGTTTAATTTATCTTTTTAATTTATTTATTACTTTATTAAATGAATTGATTTAGTAATTTAATTAATTGAAACTTCAGTCTACAATGTAGATTTTGTCAAAGCAGCTTAACATAGAAGTTCTAGTAGATTGAAACTGTGTCAGTCCAGTTTTCAGAGTTTAGGTTCAGTTTAGTGTGGTTTAATTTTCCCTGCTGAAAGTCCAAATGCTGAAGAGCAAATTCATCGATGCACAACTCCACAAGTCGCAAACCAAGCAAGCCAGTGGTGACAGTGGTGAGGAACAAACTTCACCAATTGACAAAAGTGAAGGAATCTAAATTAATGATTTCATTTAAAATAGAGATATTCAAGCCATCTGCTGAAATCTGCTGTGTTCATGTCACAATGTTTATCACAGAAAAATAAAATATCGCAATGTCAGATTTTTCCAATATCGTGTAGCCCTAATTCTCTGTCACATTGGGGAAGTCTATATGGCCCTATATGCATAGGTGTGATTGAAAAAACGGAAAAGAGACGAGCTCTTAATTCTGTCCTTTTCAAAAGTCCTGTTTTAATAAGAAATAAAATATTCCAAAACAGAATAAATGTGTTTTTCGGCAAAGCTGAGGAAGCAGCAATTTGTGGTTTTGACACTCATTCAAAGTTTTTAAGGGTCTGTGGTTGAATTTAGCAATCATGGGAACTTTCAGCACCTTTTAATGGCAAATTGAGAGTGAGATCTGTTTGAAGTACTGTTGTTGATGATGGTTTTCCCACGCTAGCAAATGTTGCTTTATTCAGGGGAAATTAAAACTGGTTTTTCTTGGCAAGCAAATCGTCTGACGATTGGCTGGTTTGGCTCCAGGGCAGTAACCCATCAGCTGGCACAACAGACCCTGAAGCGGAGCACTGATTGATCAGTCTGATAGCTTTATCAATGGCTGGCAGATTAAATCTCATTGATCTTTGTGTTGCTGGATGATAATATTCCTTCAGAGCTTGAGTAGTTTCAATTTAAAACACTTGATGAAACGGGCTGATCTGACAATTAATCATTATATGATCAGCCCCGATACCTGCAGAACTAATTGAGCGTGAAACACTCCTAATTAGTGTAAGAGAAATGTTAAGTGAGACATGATGAAAGTAAAAGTGTTTTGGATTGTATCAGCATTATACAGGGAGGGCAGTTCTGCATTGTTTGAAGATGATACAACCCTGAGCCTAAATATTACAAGCACCTGCATAAAATGCTTTTGGCTCTTCATGTGCCCGCCAATGCCTGTCCTGTGGTTTCTGGCACAAATGTTGTGGAGCTGATGTTTCAAGTCCTGTAGGTTTTGAGGTGGAGCTAGTGTGGATCAAACCTGTTGGTCCAGCTCATCCCACAGATGCTCATTTGGATTGAAATCTGGAAAATTTGGAGGCCAGGGCAACACCATCAACTTCATCATGTCCTTCAACCCATTTACTGTAAAAAAACAAAAAAGTTGGGTTCCACACAGAACTTCATGTTGTCTCAACACTAAGGTTGTCACGATACCATAAATTTAGACCACGATACTATACCAGCCGAAGTATCACGATATCAAGCAGATACTGTATAAATTCATAACTCAAATCTACGAAATAAGGCAAGTTGTCACAAATACTATTTTATATGTTCTAATATTTAACTGCGTTGTTGCTTTCTCTAAAATTTGAACGTGTTTTAAGCATTTTTATCTGACAGAAGGACTCGTAGATGACTCTGTTTAAATTATTTAAGCATTGTGGGGACAGACGCAGGGTTTCAGTTCATAAAGCAGATGCTTTTTGTCTTGTGAAATGAGTTTAAAATATACTATTCTTTTATTTTTGGTCATGCATTTAATAATAAGACATTATTCAACATTATGAAGATTTCACTTTTGTTTAACAGTTTGTGTTTGGGCCACAGAAAAATATCGGCTTTTGACGCACCTCACTTCACAATCAAATGTTAATAGTTTTTTTTCGTTTAATTTGTAGATAACTGACCAACAAAAATACATTTAAGATAAAAATTATACCAAACAAAATTCATTACAAGAAGAGATTTTTTTTTTTTCAATCAAATATGAAGTAAAAAAAAAATGTTTTTATTGTTTCCTGTTGCTATATTCGGTTTTTCTCATCTATTGTATTTTTTCATTCTTATTAGGGAAGAATCCAAAGTAATTTCAAATGTCACTTTAGTGAGTTGTTCTTTTTAAGAGATTGTGGTGCGGTAGTCGTAGCTAAATCATTTTCACGAAAATGAAATGATTCAGATGAGTGTTTGAAGCGTCAGAGAACCTGCAAAACCAAAAGGGCACAAATTCTACAGTTTGCAGCCTCAATGCGGACTGTTAAAATTAAATTAAAATAAAGTGGTCTACTGATTATTTGCTGGCACAAATGTGTGAGCATTTAGTGACTTTTCCACATGCAACAATAACTATTGTAGAACCGTTAATAAGGATACTATCGTTTACAAACTACAGAGGCACCGCCAGTATTTTAGAGCCGTAGTATTACGTAAAGCGTGTAACGTGCAACCCTACTCAACACAAATCGACTTCAAGAGTTCACATTTAGCTGATGATTGATTTTAAAGTGTGTTTGGCATACTGTCCTGGAAGAGAGCCCTGAGCTCATAAGATCCTTCGTTTGCAGAGCGAGAGGGGAGTTTGTCTCGAGAGCCCCCCTGCTTATTTATGGCTAATAGGCCTGTCACGATATCTATTTTTTGTTGTACGATATATTGCTCTAAAATATATTCCGATAAACAATATTATCGTCATTATTTTTTTATTAATGATATTATTGTCACACATGTCCATGTGTTGTGCGATAAGTCGATATATTGATTATTGTGACAGGCCTAATGGTTAATGAAAAATTAGGGATTGCTTTGGAGAGATATACTGCTGATTGAGAGCTCATCACTTTTGGACTGTGGGAGGAAACCGGAGAGCCCAGGGGAAGCCCACACGAGCATGGGGAGAACATGTAAACATGTACATGCGCAGAAACGTCGGCTGGCCTCTTAGAGACTTAACCCAGTGACATTCTTGCTGTGAGGCAACAGTGCTAACCACTGGGCCGCCGGGATGCCCTATCAAGGAAAAGGGAGGAGGAGTAGGGGTGGAAGGGGGGATTCTTTATGACAAACATAACTGGGGTAAGAAACGCTTGTTATTTATAGTGAGTTAAGAATCATCCGATTGGTTAATCATGCTAATGCAGGACCAGCCATGGTCAATCATAAGCATGGGATCCTCTTGAAATTAGTTTATAAATAAACTTCATCAACTTAATTGTTTTTATCAATTTGAGTGGATTGAACATGAAACAATTAGGCTGTCCCAAAAACCCCCAAGAATTGTGTTGGTCCGGCTCATTTTAAGTAAGTAGTTTGAGCAAGCAGCAAAAACCTTTTTTGAGTGTTCCTGAACAATGTGTGCAGTGTAGAAGGGTTCTTTATCCCTTTAAAAATGCCATCTTTGTATCAGGGAACATCATTGTTATGAGCGATGTACTACTTAGTCTGCAATAGGGCTGCACAATATATCACAATATACATTTTGTAATGATTTGCAATAAATTAGTTTGTCATTAGCACAACCTCTGAAAGAGATTTTAGCCCATTTGACAATGACGTTAGATGTCAATATGCCTCTCTGAAAATGAGCACAATGGACCTGCTGGTTTTCTGGACAGGACTGTACTAATTTTAGTATTGATGCTGAAATATGACCAAGCAACCAAGAAGTGTTAAAAAAAACAATAAGACAGCGAAGCAGTAATTCAACTCCTTTTAAAGTGTTTTTGTTTTTCTGATTGTTCTTGATGTTCTCAGGTTGATGAAACTATACAGAGGATTTGTTTAATGCAACAATAAAACATAGCTGTTCACTTTCAGAAGTTGTAGGGACACTCTCTTTTGCCCAAAAAATTTAAATGTAGGTTGGCTTTATTTTTTTTTTTAAATATGGTACTACATATCAAATATCTTCAGTATTGCACCGCTCTAGTCAACAGTGTCAAATTTATGCCCACATGAATGGCCAGGCCCAGGATTTCTCAGGAGAGCATTGAACAGAGCGGTGTCATTCATTTACTTGTTTCTGATGTACAATATGAAAACCGGACTATTAGGACTAGAAAATCTGGGAAAGTGTGGGTCTGGCACTCTTGTAGGCATTATTGATGAAGGGCCGTGTCAACAACACAATCACTCAGTTTGGGTTGCAGCTGCATAGTCGCATACGCAGAAGAGTGTGATGTACTATGTTGTGTGACTTGCGTCTCAGCCTTCTATTACATGGGATGACCTTCTTTGACCTTGTGCATCAATGAGCTTTGGGCGCAGCCCCTAGGTCCTAATTTTAGACTGTGGTTTGTCTGCATTCAATAAACTGATAACTAGAAGTGACTTTTTGTTTACCATCTAGTCTACCCAGAGCTTAATATGTGGCCTTGTTAAGAAATAGTCAACGATATCTGTTCTCCTGTGCTGTATACAGCTTATAAAGCAATATAACTGGCTTCATGCAGATTATACAATAAGGTATTTCTTGATTGTATGGGAATTAGAAGAGTCATGATTTTATGATTATGGAAAAAAGATGAACCGTTTTTAATTTTCTACAAAAGAGTTGCAGCTTTTGTCATGCCATTTCGTTATACAGTGGAAATAAAGGTTTCTGATTATGATTTTATGAAGTGATTTTATACAGATGAAAAAATCAAGACTTGATTTTAGGAAGATGCACTGGGGTGGTTTGCTGCTGAGTGTGACGTAGCTGGGATGAGAATCAGCACCTCCAAGTCCGAGGCCATGGTGCTCCACCAAAAAAAGGTGGTTTGCCATCTCTAGGTTGGAGAAAAGTCCTTACCCCAGGTGGAGGAGTTCAAGTATCTTGGGGTTTTGTTCACGAGTGAGGGAAGGATGGAGCGTGAGATTGACAGGAGAATTGGTGTAGCAGCAGCAGTAATGCGGTCGATGTACCGGTCTGTTGTGGTAAAGGAGCTGAGCCAAAAGGCAAAGCTTTCGATTTACCGTTCAATCTACGTTCCTGCTCTCACCTATGGTCATGAGCTTTGGGTCATGACTAAAAGGACAAGATCTCGCATACAAGCAGCCGAAATTAGTTTCCTTCGCAGGGTGGCAGGGCGCACCCTTATAGATGGGGTGAGGAGCTCTGTCACCCGGGAGGAGCTCGGAGTAGAGCCGCTGCTCCTCCACATCGAGAGAAGTCAGCTGAGGTGGCTCGGGCATCTGTTTCGCATGCCTCCTGGGCGCCTACTTAGGGAGGTGTTCCAGGCATGTCCCACCGGGAGGAGACCTCGGGGAAGACCCAGGACACGTTGGAGGGACTATGTCTCTCGGCTGGCCTGGAAACGACTCGAGATCCCCCCCCCCCAGAGGAGCTGAAGGAAGTGTCTGGGGAGAAGAATGTCTGGAGTTCTCTCTTAAGACTGCTGCCCCCGCAACCCGGCCCCGGTAAAGCGAATGAAGATGAGATGAGAGATTTTAGGAAGATGATATTTTATTAAGATGTAAAAGAGTTTTTTGAAAATCATATTTATTAGTTCTCTGAAAATAATGATTCATTGGATTTACAAATTTCTATTTAGGTAAGTGGTTGCAAACAATTTATATGGGTAATAAGTTGCATATTACCAAATTTAATTTGTTTAAATTCAGCCCATATAAATAGTTTGAAACCGCTTACCTAAATAGCAATGTGTAAATCCAACGAATCATTTTCTTTTTTTAGTGTTCTTTATTTTATGATGATAAAGTGAGGCAGTTCTGCATGGTTTGATGTAATGCAGTAAGACACTTTTGTTTTGAGACCCAAGCAGCTCCATTAAAACCCAGACGTTAGCAATTTAATAGAAGAAGGACTGAGGAAAAACAGGATAAGAGAAAGAAGACAATGATGGAAGGAGAGGTGGAGCTGCAGGAGGAACCCACAGGAATTATACAATTATCAGTCGTTTAGGAATGTTACTCCTGCTCTCGACAAGCTGCTGCAAAGCCTCAAAACACACACACACACACACACACACACACACACACACACACACACACACACACACACACACACACACACACACTGTTTAACAATAGCACAAACGCATCCAAACGTCAGAGTGTGTGTATTTTTAAGGATGAAATCAGACTGAAATCTGATCCAAACACATCACTGAAGTGTGGAAGTTAAATAGTGATTGTATTTCCTCATGATAGAAAAATACACTTCTCTCCACTGGATTTATTTCACGTCACACGAATATCTGATATAAAACCATACCTCGGGTGGTCTTCTCGGATTCACGTGTTTTGTATCAGTCTGTGATATTGTGCTAATGCACTGTAATGGTAGCTCTGAGGAAAGACAGACACTCCCATAAGGACATAATGTGCAGTTAGCATGACAGCTATCAGCACTTTCCTTCACCCTTCCCCAGCAGCACTTAAGGAGGAATTCAGCTCCCTAACCCTGAATTCCTTGGGTTTGAGGCCTAAAAAAAGCGTTTCCGAATTGTCTGCGTACGAGACATAAAATTGTTCCTGTCTCACACGCTTGTGATGCTGCACATAGTTCTACACGTAACGTCTGGTGTGTGACCAACACAAGATGTATTGCTCATAAGTGAATGTCTCTTTGACTCGAAAATCCCTGTGCACAATGCGTGTGGGTAGAAATGCCAGTCTGTACAGTCCAACTAGTGAACACTCTGCCATGAAACACAAGTAGAATGAAGCTGCAGATAAGGTAAGCATAGTACAATTCTGTGTGTGTGTTCGTGTGACCACAGTTAATATCCCTCAGGCATTTTATCTTCCAGATTTACCTCCGTTTCCTGTAACCCACATGAGCACACACACACACACACATACATATGCACACATCCTCTGCTGTAGTGTGTGCAGGTGTGCTAAGCCAGGTGTCTCTGTCTGGCACACACCTCACACTTAGTTAATGAGTGTAACTATATAATAGAGTACTGTCATACTAGTGAACATGGTATGCATATTACTGCTCAAATGTTTGGGGCGGTAATAATAATATACAGTATTTCGTTTGGCAAGAAATAGATCAGCCTAAAAAAATGCTGAAAAGAAAGCAGCACTGTTTTCTTCGTTGATAATAAATGATTTTCAAAATTGGGATGAACCTAATCATTTAGTCCCGTCAGTCATCATTCAGTCATTTTCCTTCCGCTTAGTTCGTTATTTATCAGGGGTCCCCACAGCGGAATGAACCGCTAACTATTCCAGCATATGTTTTATGCAGCAGATGCCCTTCCAGCTGCAACCCAGTACTGAGAAACGCCCATACACTCTTGCATTCACACTCTCATGCACTATGGCCAATTTTGTTTACCCAATTCACCTGTACCGCATGTCTTTGGACTGTGCTGCCCTTAAGTCACTATTAGAAACAAAATATATAATGGCAGTCACTTCTGTCTTTGCAAAAAATCCTCTGGCATCCATAGACCTCCTCATTACCTCCTCTATTTCATTCTTCTTACTTTAGTACCGTTTATAGGGGAAGTTCTAACTTGGGTTCAGGTTTCCTTCAAGAACAGCAAGCCAATTTAATTTCCAGTTTTATTAAATACAGGCGTTTTTTATTTTACAGGGATATCCGCAATACCTTAAAGTCTTAATGTCTTAAATTTTAAAAAGCAAAATTTTAGGCCTTAAAGTCTTAAATCTACTGAAAAATTGTGTTGTAGGTCTTAAATCTTTTTTTTGACAGGTCTTAAAGGTGCAGTAGGTGATTGTCTTCAGAAACATTTTTTGTTGTGCTGATTGAAAGTCTCTTCACATTCCATTAGTACTGATTAAAGTAAATGATCTAAATGTATTTATATGTATTTTTATATTCTGAGTAAGGCATAAAGCTAAAAAATGTTCATCCAATTAAATAGTGTCGAGCCGATAATTCCCATAATTCAAATAAGTAGCTCAAATTGTCTGTCAGCAAATGCAGATTTTTTTCTAATGCGCAGCCGTTTATACGCAGATTCGCCATTTGTGCATACACGTGCTGCGGGTTTATGTGAGAGAGAGAGAGAGAGAGAGAAAGAGAAAGAGAAAGCGCGAGAGAGAAAGAGAAAGCGCGAGTGGTAAAAACATGCTGAACAACTTGTTTTTTTTTTTTTTTTTTTTTTTAATTTTTAAGATTTTTTTAAATCAATATTGGAGTTAGTTTTGCACGCTGGAGGAAGGACGACAGACACCATGGCTGAAGTATTTCTTTTAGACGGGTAATGTTCTGTTATAACAATTTTAGCTTTATGCAAAGCTGATGTAGATGTTGTTGTTGTTACAAATGGGTTATATGCACAGAAGTGTTGTTCAGCCACTGAAATCTTCCGGCGATAGATTGAAATGACTATTTTCAGTTTCATAATAAGGTACCTTTCACAGCATCGATAATGTAGATTTTTATTTAATTTAACAACAAAACATCAGTAAATAGCACTATTCCACCTAGCCTGCTTTACTGAGGTCATGTTGGTTTTATTTTCACATCAGATTGGTTCATTTTTGAACAATGACAACCTGTGACTCACTTTCTATATTGTTTACCATGCTACTCTAAACATTCGGTCAGAAATGGCATGTAAGTATGGGTTAGTCCAGAGTGTAATTCCTGCACGCCACCGGCCAACTACTAGTCGCTGAGTAAGGGTTCTGCTGTCATCTTTAAGGTGCGCGCGCTCTTATTTTTTATTTATTTATTTATTTTTCAGGAGGCATGGCTTTGGACGGCAGGGGTGGGATGGCGTTTCAGAGATTTATGCTATCCAGTTAGCATTGTCACAAATCACCTACTGCACCTTTTAATTTTCCTTTGTTTACGTTTAGCAACCCAATCTGGCCATTAACACCCATACAATCACCAACAATCCATCTCAATAAAACTTTTTATTTAAAAATAGAATTTAATAACTTTCCTTACAGTAACATTTGCTTAAAAGTTCTCCATTTATGTACTGCTGAAGATACGGACCTGACCTAGATTCTTTTTCATTATTAAATTATTATTAATGTTGTATTATTAAATGTATTAAATTTTGTCATTTTTTTTGATGGGGCAAGTGAAAATCTTTTTAAACTGGGATATTTGAAAAAAAAAAAAATCCCTAGCATTTAGCCCTGTATAAGTCTAAAATTTCATTAATAATGGTCTTAATCTCTTAATGTCTTAAATTTAACTTGGTGAAACCTGCAGAAACCCTGTTTTAATATTAAATAAAATAATAAATGTCTTGCTTAACCAAATGTTTTCATTTGGTAGTGCATAATATGTATAGCTTTTTAATATGTAAAGGTTTGAATTTGCACTATGCAAAAAATAGATATAGAAAAAAATACAGTGAAGCTATAAGCATTATTATACAAATGTTTTAAACTGCTATATTTTTGTCACACAACTCTTGACTACCTTGTAAATTAGAAGCTTAAATATCAGACTAAATATATGTACACATTTACCTCAAAGGATTTATTCACATTCGACATCAATTCTGAGTCATCCATTTACTATGTTTTTATTAAGTGTTAGAATGGTTTATTTATTTGTTTTTTGCAAAAGATAGGCTTGTTGTGTGTTTTGTCTAGATCAGAGATGCCCAAACTAGGACCCGCGGGCCAGAATTGGCCCATGGTAACCTTTGATTTGCCCCGCCATCCCATCTGAGAAGAGGATGGTTTCAAGATTGTCATTTTTTAAATTTAATGTAACCTTTTATTAGTTTGTTTCATTGTTAACCTAGACAAAAAACTAACTGAACTTAAACGTTTCCATTTAAATTGTGTCAGTTAATCAGATTTCATTTAAAATGTGCACACTGCCTTGATTTGCTCACCAAAGTCCATATTCTGGTGACAAAGGCAGATTCTGCTTGACTATTCAGCATTGAACTCCACTGTGTTATAAAAGTGATTGTTTGTTTTATTGCAATAGTTATAATTTTAAAAGTTATATTGCATTAGTTAATACCATTCAAAGTAATGTTTTCTATTTATTTTTATATAAATAAATTAGAAAACTACACATGGCAAGTTTAATGTAATATAATTTGATATGTTTATCTTCAGCCCACCGGTTATCAATGATATTTGGTTTTTGGCCCTTCAACCAAAAAAGTTTGGGCACCCCTGGTGGAGATATATTGGATGATGTCTAATTGTCATGTTTGTTAACATCATAAATAGTTGGCAATTCTGTACTATGGAAGTAGTTGATTTTTTGCATTTGTTTGAATGTTCATGTCTGGTGAAGGTTAATGTGACCAAACCTTTGTTGAGTACCATTTGTACAAGTTTGAATAATGTTTGTAGTATATGAATTTACCTATATTTCAACATAGAACTGCTGAAACACTAGTGCAGTTCTCCATCCATAATACAACACACTCAATTTTCCATTGCCAGTGTGACGAACAAAAGGCAGGCAGTAATCTTATCATATTCTTTGTCTCGACTTATTTGATTGAAGAAAGCTCAGTTGTTTTTTTTGCACATAATTAGATTAAACCTGCAAAACAACTATCCATAATGATGACAATGACAAGCGCTAATGAGGTCATGTGACTAAGATAATAACATACAAGCATGCTAGTACTTGAAATGTTTATTGCTGCATAAAGTGTGGTGTTGATCATGATGATTCCAGTAAGCAAAGTACAGAAAGCTGTAGCCAGTTATTTGGGGGAATACCACAAAAAAGAAACGTCGTTTGGAGCTCGACGTTTGATTCCACCCTAAAAACTGTCAAATCACATGACACACACACACACATGCAGACACACACACATGCAGACACGCCTGTTGGAAGAGCTGTGCATTTTTCTGAGAAAGTACAGTGAGAGATTCAGCATGGGAGTGTGTGCAGTAATTGTTTGCGAGCATGCTTGTGTATTTGAGGATTAAACCGCAGGTAGAACATCCAAACAAAACAGACCTGTGATGTCATGCAAATAAGTCCCTAACATGTTTATTAAAATAACTCAAATTATATAACTAAATGCAAATGAATCATCTGCAGCTCCCAGAAAAAAAAAATGAGTCAGTGTTATAACTCTGATCCTGGATCAAACTGATGTGATTACGGTGAAAAGTGGATCAACTCTGCCGCAGGTTTTGCTGTTTGTTTTTGTGCATTTCCATAGTGATGGAGTGAGTCAGAACGCTGCATTCTGATTGGTCCACTGACTCGCCAAACCGAGCTCTGCAGCCGTGTGAGGATGTGTTGCTCTCCCTCTCGCTCACACATGTGAAATCGGCTCCAGTTTCCTCATTGTGTTAGTGTGTACTTGCTTTTTTTTTCTCTCCCTCAATATTTAGCTGCTCCATCCCAACGGGGCTTTGTTTATGTTAAACAGCATCATTTTCAAGTGGCTGTTTATGTTATGCCTTGTGTATTCATGCGAAGTTCTGTCCTTTGTGGATGTTTGTGTGTCTTATTAATTGAGTAGAATGACCTCCCTGAGTAAATACATCTGCTGGGTGTGTTTATTCAAGACATAATGCCTTGTGTTTAAGTGTTGTACACACCATGAGTGTGTGTTTCTGTGTGTGTGCTGTGTCAGGGTGTGTATCAGTATCTGTGTGTGCAAGGGTGGAGCTGATGACTAGGTGTTCAGGAATGAAGCTCATTTGCAATTTTTTGTGTAAGATGCAGATCATTAGGGTCAGACAGTAGGAACTATGTGGACCATCAGTGTCGGTTCTGCTGTTCTAGATCTTTTCAAAACAAGAACTGTTTTCTCTTTTGGGTTCGTAATGTTTTGATGAGACAAAAGTAGCCATTATGGTTCATTTGGTTCCTTAAGTAATATATGTGCAAGTTAACAGTGAAAAAAAAAAGTGTCTATTTTTTTACACATTTAACTTGGTTTCAGAATCAGAAATCAGAGAGAGCTTTATTGCCAGGTATGTTCACACATACGAGGAATTTGTTTTCGTGACAGAGCTTCTACAGTGCAACAGAATGACAGAGACAGGACTAAAAACACTTAATAATACAGTATATTTAAAACAAATAGAATAAGTGAATGCAAATATACAAATTGACAAGTGTATGTACAGGTATATCACTATATACAAAGTTATATGTGCAGCTGTTACGTGCAAATTGGCATGTAAAGTGTGTTAAATAAGTGTATATGTGTATAAAAAGTGTATAGCAAGTAGTGGTAATTATTATCATCAAATGATTCTGAGATGGATTGCCTGAAGGAAGAAACTGATTCTGTGTCAGGCTGTTCTGGTGCACAGTGCTTTGTAGCGCCAACCAGAAGGTAACAGTTTAAAGAGGCAGTGTGCTGGGTGTGAGCAGTCCAGAGGGTTTTAGCTGCCCTTCGGCTCGCTTCTTTTTAGCAATGTAAAATATAAACAATTTCAGCATTATGGATGTGCCATTTGCAGTAAAATCTTAAAAAATAAATTCACAAAGAAAGTATATGTTAGATTATAACATCCGTTTATATTTTCCAAAACTACCAACCACAGAGTCATAGGGTCAGAAAAAAATCAATCTGTAAACATGTTTTATATTTTAAATGAGGAAAATAAATGTGTTATGGATATGACCAAAAAAAGTCAGCAAGTTTACTATACCACATCCTTTGTAGAAATTCTGTGATTAAACTGCACAGCCCAAAAGAAATAATGATAATCAAAAGGATAAGAGTCGGCTCTCTAGAACAAACATGGTTGATTTTATGTTATTTGCCATTTTTGCATTTATGAGGAAAAAGCTTCGTTATGGATGTGAAATTGCCTCTTGTGTGACTTTATCAATGTTTTCAAATAATTACATTTGATTCATCAGAGACATTTTTGAGTGGTTTTGCAGTACTGTGAAATACAAGGGGTTTCGCTTTTTTTGGTGAATTTTTATTTTTTTCATGGCAAGGCTGACATTTGCATGGAATTGCTCGTATGTGAAAGATCTGCAAAGATACAAAGTCCATTCCAAAAGGAGCTATTCACTATACTTGTAAGCACTGTTTCTGAACACTCTCTCAGACACCTCGACTGTACTGTTCATAATATCCTAAATTAACATAATTCCTGCCCTAGGGGATGTGGCTTGTTTGAGTTGTATTAGTAGTGTAGTGTGTTGTCTTCCTGTCTGAGAGATGGTGTTTCACAGATCTAACATGCTGATGAATGGTATTTTGGATGCCATATTGATATCGGCCTATAGATCATTATCGGCTCAACAACAAAATACGACATGCTGCACATTCTGTAATATTATCATGCTACTTCAAGCATTAAATAAAAGTTCATCCTATTGATGGATATTATTGTGAAAGATTTGTCCATTGATTGCTTTTGGCATGTTTTGTTTAACCTCAATCTTTGAAATCAGATTATTTAATAAAAATATCTCCATGAAAACAACAGATGCCTATCTGGTGGTGTATGTCTGGTCTCATTTGTCATTTAATCTGATGAAACTCTCAATTTCTTATCTATTTGGTTTTAAAGGTTTTCTTTTTCTTTCTTTTTTTTTGAATAATACGTTTTGCTTAGATGTACATCGCACAATGAAAGAAAACGGGTAGTTACCTCATTTCATAACAACTTAAGCTTTCTAAATCTAGGTTTTTGAAAACGGTCTCTAAAATCTGCATTGTACCTGTGAAATTTTTACTACGGTTTAGTTATGTTTACACAATATATCGATATCACAATGTGCACATCTGCAGTAGTCACATCGCAGGGTCTGCAATGTTGTGTTGGGATTCTGTAGTTTAGAATTATATACAGTGCTCAGCATAATTGAGTACACCCCATTTAAAAAATGAATATTTGTATCCATTTCTCAGTGAATATAGGCAATTTTTTTTTGGTGCATTTAAACAAAACCGATTTATTAAACAGATACATTTATTAAAATAATATTTTGGTCCCCAAACATATTTAGAAATTGAAAGATAATACAATTAATTTCAAGCAAAATACTGCAAAAAAATTACAACCTACAAAATTTCAACTAAACTTTTCTATTTTTTTTTTTTTTGCTTCTTGATTTTCCTCTTTTTAAATTTGTATTTAATATTTTTCAATAAAATATACATTTGGGTGTACTAGTTTTTGGACCGTTATTGTAAGTTATTTTGTTAGATTATCTCCAGATTTGGATTCAGTACTGACCAATCTAATGTATACGCACAAATATAATATTGTATAGCTTCTTATTAAAAATTGGAATTTTAAAGATATTTGTGAGGGGTGTACTTGTATATGCTGAGCTCTGTATTATATTGGGATTATATAGCCATATTATTATATATATATATATATATATATATATATATTATAGCAGTTCAAAATAAATAAGGTTTGTTGCATTACTGCAGAGTTTAACCATAATGGAGTAAACGTGTATCGTTTGCAAGTTTTTAAGCCTTAAGAGTTTAAAGAATTCAAGCACAATAAATTTTACCATTTATAACTTTAATAGATATATATTTTGTTGAAATATTTAAAGACTAAAGTCTTTGCCGTGTTTTTTATGTTTGATTTCTGTGCCTGAATAGGATTTGACAATACCCTGAAAACCTTAAAGCGCTTATTTCACAGTTTTATTTGCTCTATTGCATTTTCCTCTAACATTTCATGCATGATTTATTCCCCACAGAATCATCCCGATCAATCTAAAATGAATAAATTATTTGCAAATATAGCTATTCAAGCCATTGCAATATATATTGCAAAAATACAAAATATTGTAATGTCAGATTCTTTCCAATATCGTGCAGCCCTAGTACTCTTACATATATTACAGAAAAATGGTTATCATGTGATTTCTCAGAAGTGCATTCTCTATTGCTCTATTCTCTGATTCTCCAGCAAGGCCAGACCAGGAGAATGGCTGATTGTGTAATGCTAGATCCTGTTTTGCTTTTCTTCAGCTATTGCTTTTCCTATAGCGATTAGCACCTCACGATTTCACAAGCAACCTGTAATGTGTGTAAATACATGTACAGATTAACCATTGAGGAGGACAGGAATGCTAGTCTTTGTCTTTAGCTTTTGCTCCTTGTTCTTATAAAGTGGAATTGACAGTTCAGTGAAACCTAAATATATGAGCAGTTAATTGGTGCAAATTGAATTGAAGTGGCCTTAATTACTATGCACTTGCAATTAAATTAATCATATTAATTAGTGGTTAGAACAAGCGTTTTTTCCATATGTAACTACTTGCATTACATTTGCAAATAAGAATCATTTGGTACACTTATGTGCCTCTACATTTGTACCTTTGTTTTAAAAATGATCTGCTTGTCATTACATTAATTTCTGTAGTCACATTTATAATTACACTGTTGACCCCTTCACCCAACATGTACCTAACATCTCACCTCAATAATACCATTAGTGTTGTGCAACACTGTATAAACACATTGTGTTTACTATTTGACGTGAGCACCTAGTAGTTAAGGCCACTTAATATAAAGTGACACCACATGATCTAATGTCCATGTAATTT
Source organism: Danio kyathit (assembly GCA_903798195.1). Lineage (NCBI taxonomy): Eukaryota > Metazoa > Chordata > Actinopteri > Cypriniformes > Danionidae > Danio > Danio kyathit. The sequence goes on along the minus strand of LR812531.1, from coordinate 42,202,322 downwards.
ACAAATCTGACAGAAATGCAGAATGAGGGCTCACGTAAATCTTTTGGGTTTTTGTGTGTCAGGCTTTGTGATGTCCTCGGGCCGTGAGTCTGTAGGGGATCTGATTCCCCTGGATATGCTGCAGGTGTTCAGTG